>LR752223.1:74605-87933 GCA_902729485.2 Mus minutoides | reverse complement strand
TAAAAAAATAAAAAAATTAAAAAATTAAAAAAAAAGAATGAATGAAACAAAGAGCTGGTTCTTTGAAAAATTCAACAGGATAGACAAAGCCTATCCAAACTAAATGAAAGATGGAGAGAAAACATCCAAATTAACAAAATTAGAAATAAGAAGGGAGACATAACGTCAGACACTGAGGATATCTAACAAATCATTAGGTCACACTTTACAGGCCTTTATTCTACAAAATTGGAAAATCTAAAAGAAATGGATAATTTTCTAAATAGATACCACTTACCAAAGTTAAAACTATCAGAAAAACAGATTCAGTAGACCTATAACCCATAAGGAAATAGAAGCAGTCATTAAAATTCTCCCAACAGAAAAAAAAAGGCCTACATGGTTTTAGCAAAGAAATCCATCAAACTTTCTAAAATGAGTTAACACCAATAGTCCTCAAATTAGATCACAAAATAGAAACAGAAGGGAAATTCATTTTATGAGGCCACAATCTCCCTGATACCCAAATCAAACAAAGATTTAACAAACAACAAGAGTTACAGACCAATTTCCCTTATGAACACACATACAAAAATATTCAATAAAATGGTTGCAAAGTAAATCCAAGAATACATCAAAAAGATCATCCACCATGATCATGTAAGCTTCATCCCAGGGAGGCAGAGATGGTTTGATATATGAAAATCAATAAATGCAATCCAACATACAAGCAAACTGAAAGAGAAAACAGAGATCATCTTCATCTTAGACGAAGAAAAGACTTTTGACAAGATCCAACACCATTTTATAATAAAAGTCCTAGAGGGATTAGGGATATAAAAGACATACCTAAATATAATAAAGGCAATTTACAAGTATATAGCTAACATCAAGCTAAATGGAGAGAAAAATCAAAGCAATTCCATGAAAATTAGGATCAGTAGGATTAACACAGTACGATTAACGTTTTACCAAAACCAATCTTCACATTAAATGCAATCCCCATCAATAATCCAATTCAATTCTTTATAGACCTTGAAAGGACAATTCTCAACTTCGTATGAAAAACATAAAATCCAAATAGCTAAAACAATTCTGAACAATATAAGAATTTTTGGCGTGCTGCCCTCAAGCTACCCTGATTCATCAGAGGCTCTTCAGGAGGCCTGACAATGGGAGCTCACACTCACAGCTGTAGGGCTGCAGCCATGGGCTGTGTCTATGTGAGCACTGCAGCCATCCTGCTCAAGATGGGCAAGTTGGAAGTTGTTTGCCACCCCCAAAGTGTGAGCCAAACCCTGCAGCAAATAAATGTTATATGTATGTCCCTGGGAGGGGTAGAATTTCTGGAGGTATCACCATCCCTGATTTTAAGGTGTACTGCAGAGCTATAGTAATGAAATCCTCATAGTGTTGGCATAAAAGCTGACACACTGATCAATGGAATTAAATGGGAGACTCAGGGGTAAATCCACACACTTATGGATACCTTATTTTTGACAGAAGCCAGAAATACTGGAAAAAAAAGAAAGCATCTTCAACAAATGGTGCTAGTCTAACTAGATGTCTGTATGTAGAAGAATGCAAATAGATCCATATCTATAACCCGGGACAAAACTCAGGTTCAAGTGGATTAAAGACCTCAACATTAAACCAGACACACTGAACCTTATAGAAGACATAGGGAATATCCTTGAACACACTGGCACAGGAGACAACTTCCTAAACAGAACACTGATAGTGCAGGCACTTAGATCAACAATTAATAAACAGGACTTTATGAAACTTAAAAGCCTTTTCTGTTAGACAAAGGACACTGTCAATAGGACAAAATGGTAGAATACAGAACAGGAAAAGATTTTGACCAACTTCACATGCAACAAGGTGCTAATATATCCAAAATATATAAAGAACTCAAGAAACTAGACATCAACAAACCAAAAAAATCCAGATCTGAACAGAGAATTCTCAATAGAGGAATATCAAATAACAGAGAACCCCTTAGAGAACTGTTTAACATCCTTAACAATCAGGGATATGTAATTTAAAACTATATTAAGATTTCATCTTTTTTTTTCTGTATGTGTGCTGACAATTTATCGAGGCATATGTGATTGGAGCTTGCACGAATGGACATACAACATCAAGGCTTTTTTGTAATAAAAAACAATTCAAAATAAATATGTATTAAAAAACTATGTTAAACACCAATGAATGATCGACATTTAAAATTTTTAAGATCATTTAGGTTAATAATTTTTATTTCCCCCACAAAATAAATAGCTCTCTTAAAGCAGGAGGAAAAGAGTCAGATGGAAACAAAGTCATGCCCATGGCACAGTCATGATGTTATTCTCAGAGGAACTCTTTACCAAGATTAAGACAGAAAAGCATCTGAGGAGAATTATGCTACTGAATCATCTGGAACCTGGGAGAGAATTTAGCAAAAGATAACAAGTGGCAAAGTTGAGAAAAGCCTTCAATGGAAAGTCCACTCCCCTTGAGAAAAATGAACACCCACAAACTAACATTTTCAGGGGTTCAATATTTTCATATCAGTCTAACCTCTACCCCCAAATCCAACCAAACACCATAAAAACACCAAAAAAAAAAAAAAAACATAAAAGCGACAGGCTTAGTTGGCTATACTCCCTGTTTAGCCTTTGATGCCTTTAGGGCCAATGACAGGAATGTCTGTGGTGTGGATGGGACCAACGGGAAAGGAGAACTGTGCCTCTTCTCTCTGTGCGGCACCTGCGCCTCCACACTGTCCTGTGGGCAGGCCTCAGAGCTTATGTGCGCTCTTCAGGCCCTTTATGGTGAAGGTAGCAGCTGTCAGTTTCTCCTACACAAGGAACATGAGGGCGGCTGTGAGCACTGTCTGCAGCAGCTTGGCTTCCAGGCCTTTGTAGAGTCCCATTATTCCAAAGCGCTTGACTCGCTGGTGAAGAAGAGAGAGAACATTCCGAAGACTCCCCAGGGTCCTGTTTTCTGGGTTCAGTCTATGACATCCAAACCTCAGAATTGACTGTACCGTCTGCATGGGATAGGTGACTGTGGAGGCAATCGCTTTGGCTATTGCGCCAATGATGAACACATCCAGAGAAGAGAGTTTCATCCGCTTCTTTAGAAGCTGCCGTTTTAAGCCTTCATAGAACATGAATTGGATGGCAGGGTTGAAGACCAACAGCAAGGAGGGGAAGGTGCCATTCCACAGAGCCAAGATCCCTTCATCTCGAATAATCTGGTGGAATGCATCGATAATGCCTTTGTAGTTAGTTGGTATAATGTCCTCATTCCGAAATTTTGCCCCCTGCAGCTTCAGTCTGGTGTTTACCACCCAGAGTCGTCAGCAGCACATTCACCACTCCTGCTACAAACCCAACCACGAGATCTTTTCCTGTAGAAGAACGCTGACCTTTGACCCACACTGCTTTGAGGCTATTAAAAGTGTAAAAATAGACAAAATTGGAGCAGCAGAGACTGGAAATAACTGGAAACCATCCTCGGTATGGTGCCAGGAGGCCTTCTTCCTTAATTATCTCCAGGAGCACTGCATGTGTCGTTTTTGACTTTCTTTTCTCATCGACCTGGAGCCGAAGTCTCTCGGTGTCCAAGGGGAAGAACACAGTCATGGCAGTCACGCTTCCCACGGCTCCAGCCACGGTGTGTACCAGACTTTCGTAGGACAGCACAGAGGCCATGGTGCTACACTTTTCACTCAGGCGCCTCAGAGAGTGTGGGTTCGTGAAAAGCAAGATTTCATCTTATACCCATTAGAATGCCTAAGATCAAAAACTCAAGTGCCAGCTCACAATGGAGAGGATATAGCGCAAGGGGAACACTTCTCCACTCCTAGTGGGAGTGCAATCGTGTACAGACACGATGGAAATCAATATGGCTGTTCCTCAGGAAATTGGAAATCAATGTACCTCTTGACCCAGCTGTACCCAACTTGGGAATATACCCTAAAGGTTCCATCCTACCGCAACTGTTCAACTGTGTCAATAGCAGCTTTATTCATAATAGCTAGAAACTGAAAAAAAAAAAAAAACCTAGATATTCCTCAACAAAGAATGGAGTTTTTTAAATGTGGTACACTTACACAATGAAGTGTTGTTTGGCTAGTTTTAAAATGACATCCTGAAATTTGCAGGCAAATGGAAAGAACTGAAAAAATATTTCTGTGTAAGGTAACCCAGATGCAGAAAGTCAAACATAGTATGTACTCACTTATAAGTGGATATTAGCTGTTAATTAAAAGATAATATTACTACAATTCACAAACCCAAAAAGACTAAATATCAAGGAGGCACATGAATCTCCTTGGGAAAGGGAAATAATAGATCTGTGGGTAGACTAGGGGGCAGGTGGAGAGTGGAACAAGAAAGATCAAGTTGGGGGGACAGGAGTGAATACAGGGAGAGATGAGTGCAATTGTGGGCATTTGGGAAGTGATATGGAAAGCCAGTGCAGTGGAAACTCCCTGTAATCTACAAGGGTGACCCTAGTGAAGACTCCTAGTAATGGGAGATAGAGTGTGAACTGGCTACCTTCTGTAACCATGCAAGGCTCCCAGATGTGGGGCTATCACTCCAACCCACCCACAAAACCTTTGACTACAATTTGTCCTGCCTGCAAGATGTGCTGAGGTGATACAGAACTTGTGGGAATAGCCAACCAATGGCTGGTCCAACTTGAGGCCCAAGCCACAAGAGGGAGCCCATGTCCAACACTGCCTGGATAGCTAGGAACTAAGACTGAATAGCCCAGACACCTAGGACAAAAGCAAACACAACTGGAAAAAAAAAGTCAATAAAATGATTCCTAATAATTTTCTGCTACACTCATAGATCCTTGCCTAGCCCAACTGTCATCAGAAAGCCTTCCTCCAGCAACTGATGAAAACAGATGCAAAGGCCCACAGCCAAACACTAGACCGAGCTTGGGAAATGTAGAAGAAGATGGGGAGGAAGGATTGTAGGATCCAGAGGAGTCAAGGACACCAGGAGAACATGGCCCATAGAATAAACTAAGCAAGGTTCACAGGGGTTCACAGAGACTAAATCGACAATCACAGAGCCTACACAGACCTGCACAAGGGTCTCTGCACATATGTTATGTTTGTCTAACTTGGTGTTCTTGTGGGACTCCTAACAGTAGAGTGGGCTTGTCTCTGACACTCTGCCTGCTCTTGGGTCCATTTTCCTCCTCCTGGATTACTTTGTTCAGCCTTGATATGAGGTCTGGTACCTAGTCTTACTGTAATCTGTTATGCCAGGCTCTATGGATATCCATGGGAGGACTCTTCTTTTATGGAGGGAAGCAGAGGAGGTGTGGATCTGAGGAAGAGGGGAGGGTGGGAGGCAGGGACTGGGAGGAGTGGAGGGGAAATGGTGAATGGGTGTAATTACTGAGAGAATAAGTAAAAGAGAAAGACATAGAGAGACAGAAAGAAAAAGGATTTATATGAAACTATTACACTCTACAACAGCAACCAAACACTTAGGTACATTTATTCTTACCTTCCATGAGTGAACCATTTTTTGTGCAGTACAATTCATTGTGAGTTATATCTCTTATAGCTTTTTTTTCAAGAAGTTGAGAGTACTTTTGAAAATAAACTGGAAGAAAACAGAACCAAAACCACTCATTTTCATGATAGAAGCATGCCTTTCTATTTTTTTATGTACTGGTACAAATATCTACAGCATCCACATTACCTAAGTAGACAGAGCCTGACTACAATTCCCATCACCCTATAGTCATTGGAATCCTCAGCCTCCTAATTTGAAACCACAGATACTTTTCAGAAATCACAGAAACAAGAGTGACTTAAAAGGCAGGATGGGTCTGTTATCATAACTCTAAAGGGAGTAAACCATATCCTTCAATGCTGAATGTAAGATGAAAATGTTAATTCTTCAACGAGATGAAGCAGAGATAGATACTTATAAGATACTTATATTTAAGGATATAAACTACCTTCGTGTTGGGAGGAAAAGGGTAATTCTGAGTAGTTATAAGTTATTTTAGAATGGGAAGTAAGAAAAAAACCCAACAAGTATCTACAGAGCATTCATTTCTTCCTTGAACTCACATCTTTTCAACTGAGTTGCTCCTCCATGTACCACACTCTTGCTCACTCAGAATCAAACTGACTGGCCTCTCCCTCTACGTCTGGATGACTTCACTCTCCTGACCATGTCTTTGTCCTCCTTATTCCATCACTTTTGCTTCCTCCATTTCTCCAACACCAGTTTTGAAATGAGTCATCAGTAATATCCCAGGGCACTCCTTGGCCTTCTTGGTATTGGACTTGAGCCCAGTTGTTCTCTTTCCCTTCATCCCTTGAACCATTGCTCTGTTAGGTTTTGCCTCACTTTTTGACCATCACTTCTTGTCTTTTATAATCTCTTCTCGCTCCATCCACCCCTTCAAAATGTAACTTCCTACAGCCCTGTCATTATGCTTCCTTCTCATACAAATTCTTCCCGAGTGATGTCATGTATTGCTTGTCATGTGATTGTCATATCTTGTCTACTGTCTATTTGTATGAGTTTTTTTTAACTCACTAAACACAAACATATTAGGTTCACCTCAATATGCCTAAAATTAAGTCAATATATACCCACTTAAATGTATAATTTATCATATATTATCTACCTCTTTGATCAACTTCATGGTTGCTGAGTCTTCATCATAAAATATTAAAGTCACATTTTACTTCTTGGACCCCTTAATCCACAGACTCCTTACTCATCAAGCATCTATTTCCTAGGTTCTATACCTTTTACAACTTAAAGCTGCCTCCTTTTATGTTCTCTGGACACTTATTTCATTATCAGATTACAAATTAGCACTCTCATTTATTTCTTTGTCCTAATAATTCTATTTTCAGATTCCTGCAAAAACACCATCTATAACCTAAAAATGGCTACACAAGTTCTTTATTTGAAACAGTACAATGGTTCTCCGTGGTATTGAGGGTTTGAAAAATATAACCACAATTTTTAACTTCTGTATTCCCACACCATTGCAATGTGATTTTGCAACTGTCACAGTTCAAATTTTTAAAAAAAGTCTCCTGTGTGAGCTCAATGAGAGAATGTGCAAAATGAACTCTGATCTATTAAGTTTTTTGAGAGCCTGGTTCATGGCCACCCTCAATCTTAGAAATCTCCAAGCTGCCATATAAATGAGCCCAGGCTCTCCTAAGGATTCATATAAAGGTGAGCCACACTGTTAGTCATTCCAGCTGGCCTCCTCTTCCTAAGAGCCTGAATTGCTCGGACACATACATATGCCAAAGTTCAGCTAGGACAAGAGGAACCACTCAGTGGAGATTAGCATAAGTTGCCAAACCATAGAAGCATGAGATAAATAAGAATGTGTATTAGCTCATTACATTGACACAGCTTTATTAAGTAGAAAACAATACTTGATTAAAGAACACTCATTAGGAGAAATAACTGGTTTTGTACGGGTGCACAGCACATGTTCTGTATCCTGCTTGTGTCTACCTAGGGAAATGTCATTTCTTCTTCACTTAGCACTGTGTGCTTCAGCCACTCATGCTCCAGTTTCATCCCTCTATGACATTCTTGGTACCCACAGTTCTAGGTGTCACCTCTTCTAGGAAAACTATCTCAGCACAACACTTCCCAGACAATGTTACAGATATTAGTTCATTTTTATGTAATATTTTTACATATCCCAGGCTAGCTCCACACTTGCTGTCCTACTATCTAACACCCTGAGTAGCTGGGATAATAGAAGTGAGCCATTAGACCTGGCTGGCACTGATTCATTGACTTTCCTTTAAATTTCTTGAGAACAGAGTCTGTGTTCTTCCTAGACTTGGTCTGACACATCATCTATAATACATTAATGTGTGCACTTACTATATTATTACTATTACTTTATTCTGAGTGAGCAAATAAATGAGTAAAACATCCTAAATATGCTGCTTTTCATGGATTTTTCTTAATTTTTCATACATTTTCAAATTTTTGATGAACAGAAATCCACCCATTTGCTCAGGTTGCTTTTAGATTTCTTATAATACTAGGCAGGACATAAGTAGCTAGGAATTATCTGAAGAACTCTTCTTGGATAATTTTTTCCTAGCTCTTTCTTGTCCACAATCTCACATTAGATGAAGGAGCCCTATACACTTACAGCTTGACATCTTGATGCAAATGAGAAAATGTAGATTAGACCTCCCAATCTAATAAAGACAACCCCACACAGACACTCATAAGTGTGATTTTAATTTTCCCCAAAGAATATTTCTTCTTCATATTTTTATTAAATGCCAACTGCTAGAGTGTAACCTCTCTTCATCTAAGGCAGACATGGCCCATTGATGTGTGGTGTGGGATACTTACTGATAAAAACAACTAAGAATGCGATTGCCAGCAGCAGGAGAAGTACATTCAGGAATGTAAAAAGCAGTGAGGGGGAACCAGGCTTACTTAGATCACGGATAGGTTTCTGTCTGGGAACTAAAAGGAGAAGCACATTCATTTCATGAGAAATAAGTTTCATCCTTGTTTCTTCTTTTCCACACTTCTCTTTTCCCATTTTCCCTAGGATACATAATTTACTGATAGTATGAACATTTCAAGTAACAGAAATGTAAAAGCACAAATTTACACTGTAAAAATAACTGGTATTAATATTTCGAGATCTGAAAAATACTTTGAATATATATATATATATACATATATGAAAATATTTTTTCATATCCTTTCATGGAGGATTCTGTGTGTGTGCGTGTGTGCGTGCGTGCGTGTGTGTGTGAGTGTGTGTGTGTGTGTGTGTGTGTGTGTGTGTGTGTGTGTGTGTGTGTGAAGGGAAGTGTACTGAGCTAGGATCTCACTGTATAGTACTAGATGGTCTGCAACTCATTATGTAGACCAGACTGGGTTCAAATTCTCAGTGATCCTCCTGCCTCTGCCTCCTCAGTGCTGAAATTAGACCAAACCTGGTCCTTGCAGTAAATTTTAACGTATGTGCACATAAAGTGTTTTCCTGCATGATGACCCAACATAAATACTGCCACCTGGTCTACGACTTTTCTTTACATCAGTATTGTAAACACATTTTCATTTCACTGTGTTTTCTTAGTGTTCTTTATTATGGATTCAGCACTGTATACTTAAATAACTTCCAAATTGCCAAAACATTAAAGACACATATACAATAACAGATAAATATTTCTAATCATAGTCCATCACTTTAGCATAATGTCTGTCTGCTAGCCACCATCACATGGCTGGAAACTTCCTGGACGAAGGTACAATTTAGTGGCATGGCACCTGGCCATCACGTGAGAGGCTCTGCTGTGATCTATAGTATAAATGGAAAAGTTCCTTCAAGATAAAATCTCAACACAGAAACAGTTTTCATGAAGTTACAAAATACTGTCAAACATAGAGGGAACATATCACTATTAAACAATATGACTTCATTTTCAGAAAAAAAATTTGTATTTATGCTTATTTGTATAGAGCAGGAAATGCAGCAAGATTCAAGGTTTAGTTTCTGTAAATGGCAAGAGCAAAAAAACATTCTGAGAAAGCTTTTCCTTCCACTATCCAACTGTCTAGCTCTTCAAGTCGACCTACAAAAAGTTTAAACAGCTGAGACTCCAGTAAAATACCAGATGGGAGCACTCAGATAATCATTCACAAATACCACCTAACTTTGCTAATGACCATTCCTTTATCCTCCCATCTACATTAAGTACAGAAAGGGGATTTTGTTTTCTTTTGTTTTGTTTTACCTGCAGGACATTTTGAGCAGGTGTCCACGGAGTTGGATTCATTCGTGATCCTCACTTCTGCATAAGTGATTTCTGAAGCCATTTCAAGAAAAGACCTGCCTCCCTCAGAAAGCACAACTCATTCCCTCTCTAAGGCTCTGCAGTATATGAGAACCAATGGCAGAAACAAACTGTCATGTTGCACAGTTGTATGAAAGAAGAGGCGCGGCTCACTTGGATAAACCACATGAGAACAAGAAACCACAGAACGGAATCACGCAGGTCACACAGGGGAAATGCAACCTCTTAATACAAGAAAATAAAAATTGTAGCTCTCAAACCCACTCAGCGAGGTATGCAAGTACTACAAAGTGCGAACTCAAAGAGGGAAGGAAAGAAATAGGAAGGAGAAGAAAAGAGGAACCATGCTATCAGAGAACTCTATCCTAAGACACAGCAAACATAAATTCGTGCAGTTTTATATGCAAACCAGTTTAAGGGAAACCAGACAACATCGGCAAACACTTAAGGCATGACATTGATTTTTGACTGAAGAAGCAAATTGTGATATCACCTTCTAGAGGACCATTGTTCCTCGCCATTGTATGGGATCCCACTTTTCTCTCAGCTGCCTACAGTATGGGGAAGGCAAAGCTCACATCCTGTTTCTTCTGAAGCTGATTCTCTGAGCACTCTGCCTCCTGCCACAGGGTCATAACTACCTGCTTGGGGACTCTCCACTCACTTTGATATTGGTCACACCCAGAGCTCCTGATACAGCTCTGGATAGTAGCTGTAGGAGGACTCTGTCCTCTCCCTGTGCCTTTCTTCTCTTAATTTCTATGCTCCTCAGCATGAGCTAAGTGTTCACTGCACTGTTGGAAAATCAAATGGGTCACAGTGTAAAAGATGGGACACTTACATTCGTTGCTAAAGTTGGGGTGATTTGAGTCCCTCCCACAGACATCTTCCAGCCCATAGCCAAAAGCTCAACCTTCAGTTCTTCCAAATATCCTCTAGCTACTCCCATGCTTTTACACATAACAAGCAAAGAGCATGTGAATGTATAAGAAACACACACACAGTTTATTTTTATTGATTTTTCTCTTGCTTTTGTATCCAAACATACTGAAAACCATGGGTTCACACTATAAACCCCATTTTAATATAATGCCACAGATTCCTACATTTCTAACCTACATCTGTGAGTGAAAACAAATCTATGTTTATTTTCTCTATCTCAAACTGCCAAGTGATAATCTTTAGGATGCTACTCATCTCCTTCCCACAACACCGATCACCCTTCACTAAGAGGCTTGTCCCTTCTGGATGGGCTCCAAACTTCAGGTCAAGCTTATATGCCTTTTTCCATTAGGCTGAATATTCCCACACAGGACCAGACACATTGCTGAAGTTCTTACACCTTGGCTGTGGAAAACCTCCTTTGTCTATCTTGTGCTCTGACTCCTCATGCTGATCTCTGAGGAGACTTCATTCAGCCTCTTTGGGACTTTAGTACTCCACCAAGGTCACCTTGACGGGCAGAAGCACTCATCGCCCTGAAAGGTATTGAGTGGCTACACAGAGGTATCCTACCAAAGAGACAGCATCCTTACCTTGCCAGTCCCTGAAACCCACACCAACACTGCCTTCTATATAGACACTCTCCTCATCCTATTTGACTGCTAACACCCAATGCCAGGTCACCCATAACCAGGCAAGAATACTCTCCTTACCTTAATAGACAGTAATGTCCCATACTGAGCTTTCCACCATATACACTCTTTGCCCATGCCTGGTCTACCCCCTGCAAGGAAACTTGTAGTGATAATTTTGGAATTTTGGTTTCTTCTAAAAAACACAGAAATATAAGACTATGTTTTCATTTTAATCGAATATGTGGGGGTATGAGGTTGCTTCAGACTCTTCACAGCAGCTAACTGTAATCAACCTTGTGCTCTAGTAGTGGTGTGATTTTGCCAATTTCTACTATTGTGTCATGTTTGGAATTCTGGGAACTTTTCAGAGGGCATGTAGATTCTAGAGACCCAATAGTCAAGGTTGGTGATTCTTTGGGGGGGGGTAGTTTTGTTAGTCATGCTCAAAGAAGAAAAAAAGAAAGAAATTAGATTCAAGGATATCTCTCTCTCTCTCTCTCTCTCTCTCTCTCTCTCTCTCTCTCTCTCTCTCTCCCTCTCTCTCTCCCTCCCATCTATCCTTTTTCTCCTGTCTAGTTAAAGTGGGGTAAAATGACAGGGAGCAAAGATAAAGTGTGGGAAAAAGAAGAATCCACAAAGTAACAAAGGCAGACAATTTAAAAATAAATAAATAAAGACATTCAATATGTGGTGCCTCAATCTGGGGCTCAAAAATTAAAGATAAAAATGAGAAATTTGATTTCAGATACCATGAAGGAAATGACAGTAAAAAGTTTATTTCAGCTGCTACTGCTAGGATATCCTCAACATTGATCTCAGAGGGATTTTCTGGGGGTGGAAGTGGGGGTTCTATCTTTGTATATTTTGTTTAAAAAAAAGTTTGAAAGACTGTCTGAGGAGTTGGGAAAAATTGTGGCTAGAAATGGAGGGGCATGAGATGCTAGAAAGGGAGGGTAGAAACAAAGGGGATCAATCTATTCTTTTGTTTCAGAAAGGATTGTAAAGTTGGCTGTGCAACTGGAAAAATTTGGGGTGGGGTGAAAGCACAAGAGAGCAAGGATTGTTGAAAAGGGAGAGCATAAAAGATTCAGGCCCAGTGACTGAGCAAGAGAATGGGTACTTCCCACAGGAAAAATAAGGAAAGAGACTGTGCTAGAGGGTGGATGGGTCAGAAATTAGCGCAAAAAGCAGGAGGACAATCTGAGGAAACAAGCGATTTTGAGAGAAAGGGTTAATCTCTAACCAATTATGCTGACAGAGTCGGAGAAGGGGAAGCCTGGAGTTATGAGACAAATATCAGCTTTCCCAAAAGTCATACAACAAGTACCTGGTAATGGTACAGAACAAGCTTATAACAAGATAGGATGGCGTCCTATGGAAATGATACATGTAAATAATCCATGATGTCAAATGAGATGCACTCAACTTATGTGAAACAAATCCTAAATAACTGGGCTACTCTAAATAGAATTATACCCCAATACTGGAAGGGATTGGTGACAGCTATACTAAAGGCTGGTCCACAGTTGCAATGGTTATCAGGGTAGAGGGAAGAAGCAGCAAATATTTAACAGTGAAATAGAGCAAGGAGAATGATACCTGCATTGATCTTAAGTAGTCTCTCTTTCCTCTCCTGTTCTAATGAGAACTGAATGTATCCTATCTCTGTTGCATTCAGTTAAATCTTTGATTCATCACCACTTTGTCGCTGCCCCTCTGAAATTAGACATCACTTTCCAATATGGCTGCTTCCTTCTATTGTTTGAGATCAAAGGCGTATACTAAGTGCATGTCTGTATGCCAGCTAGATCTTACTGTAATCCACAGTGTGTCTGCATGCCAGCTAGATCTTACTGTAATCCACAGTGTGTCTGCATGCCAGCTACATCTTACTGTCATCCACAGTGTGTCTGCATGCCAGT
>LR752223.1:0-73977 GCA_902729485.2 Mus minutoides | reverse complement strand
TGTCTGCATTCCAGTCAAGGCACATAGACCTAAAAGTGTATGCCAGCTAGATCTTACTATCATCCATAGTGTGTCTGCATTCCAGTCAAGGCACATAGACCTAAAAGTGTATGCCAGCTAGATCTTACTATCATCCACAGTGTGTCTGCATTCCAGTCAAGGCACATAGACCTAAAAGTGTATGCCAGCTAGATCTTACAATCATCCATAGTGTGTCTGCATTCCAGTCAAGGCACATAGACCTAAAAGTGTATGCCAGCTAGATCTTACTATCATCCATAGTGTGTCTGCATTCCAGTCAAGGCACATAGACCTAAAAGTGTATGCCAGCTAGATCTTACTATCATCCACAGTGTGTCTGCATTCCAGTCAAGGCACATAGACCTAAAAGTGTACGCCAGCTAGATCTTACTATCATCCATAGTGTGTCTGCATTCCAGTCAAGGCACATAGACCTAAAAGGTCTTTGGATGTGAGTCCTTTCAGAGCAGCCATGTTTCTACATTCAAATTCCTCTCCAGTGCTCAAAGAAGAAGCAAGAACTCTCTCTCTCTCTCTCTCTCTCTCTCTCTCTCTCTCTCTCTCTCTCTCTCGATCAATCGATCGATCGATCGATCGTTCTTTTCTATCTAGTGAATAGGAGGTAAAATCTTGGGGATAATGTGGGGCAATAAAGGGTGGAAAAGAAGAACCCACAAAGTAGTAAAAGACAAGTGAACCTCTTTTCAACCTTCTGTGTCTTTGAATCCCAACCCAGTACAAAGCCAACATTATGCTTGGGTGCCCTCTTCACCTCTTGCAAATGTTTCACCTCTCCTGTATCACCAGCAGAGAGGCAATATATAACTGGTCTTTGCTCCTTTGTGGGTTCTTCTTCTTCCCATCATTTATCACCCCAATTTCACCCCCATCACTATATAAGAAAGAAGGATAGAAGGGAGAGAGATACCTAAATCCAATTTCTGTCCTTTTGTTTCTTTGAGCATGACTACTAACAAACCACAACCAACCCGCCTGAATGATCCGCAACCTCCAACCCCACCACCACAGGCCCTAGCATTTCTACACCCTCTGAGAAGGTCCCAGAAATCCAAATGTCACACAATCACGGAAACTATCTACAACTGGCAAAAACATGCCTCTGCTGGAGCATGAAGCAAATAAATCATAGACAGTGCTGCCAACAGTCTAAAGTACCTTCTTATCCCCATTTCCCCACACCTGGGATTGAAATGAAAACATATTCTTATATTTCTGTTTGGTTTTTTTTTTTTTAAGAACCAAAATTCCAGACTTGTCACTACAGCAATAGGGTACCTTAACTCACTGATGACTGCCTAGAAGACTTGAGTCCCAGATTAAGTGGATTATAGATTACAGCCAGAATGACCACAGGGGACAGGCTTCAACGTACTGTCCAGGTTCCTCCCATGAGTCTTTGGCCCTTGCCCTATAGGGATACCAGCTTATAGAGGTTTTGTGATAAGATGAGTGGAAATCTTGAAACTTCAGTAACTATCAGAATGCCTAAAGTCTCAAAATCATGCTTCACTAACTCAAGGATTGCTTGAGTTAGTCTCCTCCTGCACTGACATTTGCTGTTTAAGAATGGCCACCATACACATACTAGCAGGGTGGTATCTCTGTCCCAGTCCTTCCAGCCAGTCCCCTAACTAGTCATATACAGAGACACCTCACAGTTTGAGAAGCCTGGGCTCTGTGACTGAGCTCTGAGGCTGCAAGATTTGTGAGGTCTCAAGTGATAAAACCAGCCTTGCACTTTTAGAGGCACAGCAAGTGTGCCTGGTCCATGCTTGTCCACATGAGAAGGCAAAAGAAGGTCTATGATAGTTTTATTTTGTTATGTTATGTTTGGTTTGGTTTGTTAAGACAGTCTGGCTATGCAACCCAAGCTAGCCTTGAATTCATGATACTCCTGCCTAAGCATCCTGGGTGATAGAATTATGGAGAAGCAATACCTAGCTTGGCTTTTATTTTCTTTCCTTTTGGCTTTTTTTCAATCAAGTTCTCATTAGGTACCCCAGGCTAGACTATTAGCTCAGTGTCCACTTGTCTTAAACTCTTAGAACTGGTATTATGCAATGTACTGACCTACCTAGCAAGATTTTTTTTTACAATAACCAATTTTCTTTTTTATTATTACTAATCATTCCATTTGTTCATATCTCAATGATATCCCACTTCCTGGTCACTCCCTCCACCAATGCCCCATCCCACATCTGCTCTCACCCCTCCCTTTTGCCTGTATGAGAATGCTCTCCCACCCACCCATTCTCTCCTACCCCACCACCCAGGTTCCCCCTACTCTGGGCCATCTAACCTCCCTGGGACCAAGGGCCTCCCTCTCACTGCTGTTGGGCAAGGCCATCCTCTACTACATGTTTCTGGAGCCATGGATCTCTCCAGTTATATTCCTTGGTTGGTGTCTAGACTTTGAGTCTAACCAGGCTATGTTGTTCTTTTAATGGGGTTGCCATCCCCCTCCACTCCTCCAGTCCTTCTCCCAACACCCCACCAGGTTCCCTGAGTTCAGTCTGATGGTTGGTTCCAAGCATCTACATCTGCATTGGTCAGTTGCTGGCCGGACCTCCCCAAGAACTGCCACACTTGGCTCCTGACTGTGAACTTCCCTTGACCACAGTTGGGTTTGGTGTCTTCAGACATACAGGTGGGGCCATTCCTGGTCGGTCCTTCCTTCAGTCTCTGTTCCATTTTGTTGTCCCTGTTTTTCCTTTGGACAGGAACATTTCTAGGTTAAAAAACTTTGAGATAGGTGGGTGACCCCATCCCTCAACCAAGGGCCATGCCTATCTACTAGAGATGGTCACTACAGGTTCTATCACCCCCTTTTTTGCTCATTATGGCTAAAGTCAATTCCATTGTTTCCTGGGAGCCTCGTGTTTCTCTGGTGTCTGGAACCCTCCTGTGGCTATCCCCAGTTTCTCATCCTCCCTGCTAACTGTTTTTGTCTGATTTCCTGACCCTATGTACACCTCTCATATTTCCTCCAGTTTCTGATACTGCCACCCTTATTTCCTCCTCCTCTTTTTCCTCCTCTTTTTCCTCTTTTTCCTACTCTTTTCCTCCTCTTTTTCTCTTCTTTTTCCTCTTCTTTTTCCTCCTCTTTTTCCTCCTCCTCTTTTCTCCCTCCCTGTCCTTCTCTTCTTCCACTTCCCACAATTGTCCTGTTCCCTCCTCAATGCAGGACTGAAGCACCGACCACCTGATCATCTTTCCTTCATTCCATATGGTCTGTAGGTTGTGTTATAGGCAGTGTGAGCTTTGGGGCTAGTATCCACTTATTAGTGAGTACATACCATGTGTGTTCTTTTGTGTCTGGGTTACTTCACTCAGGATGATATTTTCTAGTTCCATCCATTTGCCTAAGAATTTCATAAAGTCATTGTTTTTAATTTCTGTGTAGTACTTCATTGTATAAATGTGCCACATTTTCTGTATCCATTCCTCTGTTGAGGGGCATCTGGATTCTTTCCAATTTCTGTCCATTATAAATAAAGCCGCTATGAGCATAGTGGAGCACGTGTCCTTGTTATGTGATGGAGTATCTTTTGGAGTATCTTTTGGAGTATCTTATATGCCCAGGAACAGTATAGCTGGGTCTTCAGGTAGAAGTATTCCCAGTTTACTCAAGAATCACCAGATTGATTTCCAAAGTGGTTTTACTATCTTGCAGTCTCACCAGCAATGAAGGAGTGTTCCTCTTTCTCCACATCCTCCCCAACATCTGCTGTCACTTGCATTTTGATCTTAGCCATTTTGACTGGTATGAGGTGGAATCTTACTCAGGATCATTTTGATTTGCATTTCCCTGATGACTAAGGATGTTGAACATTTTTTTCCTTAGTCATTTTTTATTGGATATTTTATTTACATTTCAAATGTTACCCCCTTTCCCATTCCCGCCCCAAGAAACTCCCTATCCCATCCCCCCTTCTGCTTCTATGAGGGTGTGCCCCCACCCTCCCACCCACTCCCACCTCCTCACCCTCACATTCCCCTACACTGGAACATGGAGCCTTCATAGGACAAAGGGCCTCTTCTCTCATTGATGTCCAACAAGGCCAGCCTCCGCTAGATATGCGGCTGGAGCCACAAGTTCCTCCATGTGTACTCTTTGGTTTGTGGTTTAGTCCCTGGGCGCTCTGGTTGGTTGATATTGTTGTTCATCCTATGGGGATTCAAACCCCTTCAGCTCCTTCAGTCCTTTCTCTTACTCCTCCATTGGGGACCCAATGATCAGTTCAATGGTTAGCTGCAAGCATCTGCCTCTGTATATGTCAGGCTCTGGCAGAGCCTCTCAGGAGACAGCTATATCAGGCTTCTGTCAGCATGCACTTCTTGGCATCCACAATAGTGTCTGCATTGGGTGAATGTATGTGGGATGGATTCCCTGGTGAGGCAGTCTCTAGATGGCCTTTTCTTCAGTCTCTGCTTCATACTTTGTCTCCATATTTGCTCCCATGAGTATTTTTGTTATCCCTTCTAAGAAGAACCAAAACACCCATACTTTGGTCTTCCTTATTCTTGAGTTTCATGTGGTCTGTGAATTGTATCTTGGACTTTGGGCTAATATCTACTTATCAGTGAGTGCATACCATGAGTGTTCTTTTGTGATTGGGTTACCTCACTCAGGATGAGATATTTTCTAGTTCCATCCATTTGCCTAGGAATTTCATGAAGTCATTATTTTTAATAGCTGCGTAGTGCTCCATTGTGTAAATGTACCACATTTTCTGTGTTCATTCCTCTGTTCAGGGGCATCTGGGCTCTTTCCAGCTTCTGGCTATTATAAATAAGGTTATGAACATAGTGGAGCATGTGTCCTTATTACAAGTTGGAACATCTTCTAGGTATATACCCAAATAACAGGAAGCAACAATTACTTTTCCTTAATATCTCTTAATATCAGTGGACTCAATTCCCCAATAAAAAGGCATAAACTAACAGACTGGCTACATAATCAGGACCCAACATTTTGCTGCATACAGGAAACCCACCTCAGGGACAAAGACATCCACTACCTCAGAGTAAAAGGCTAGAAAACAATTTTCCAAGCAAATGGTCACAAGAAACAAGCTGGAGTAGACATTCTAATCTCAAATAGAATTGACTTTCAACCCAAAGTTATCAAAAAAGACAAGGAGGGACACGTCATACTCATCAAAGATAAAACTTACCAAGATGAATTCTCAGTTCTGAACATCTATGCTCCAAATGCAAGAGCAGCCACATTTATTAAAGAAACTTTAGTAAAGCTCAAAGCACACATTGCACCTCACAAAAGAATAGTGGGAGTCTTCAACACCCCACTCTCATCAATGGACAGATCTTGGAAACAGATATCATTCAGTTTTTATGATTATTGCTCTGTATGTAGTACAGTTTGAGGTCAGGGATGGAGATTCCACCAGAAGTTCTTTTATTGTTGAGAATAGTTTTTGCTATCCTGGTTTTTGTTGTTGTTGTTGTTGTTGTTGTTGTTGTTGTTGTTATTCCAAATGCAAATTGCTCTAACTCTATGAAGAATTGAGTTGGACTTTTGATGAGGATAGCATTGTACCCATGGATTGCTTTCAGTAAGATAGCCATTTTTACTATATTAATCCTGTCAATCCATGAGCATGGGAGATCTTTTCATTTTCTGAGGTCTTCTTCAATTTCTTTCTTCAGAGACTTCAAGTTCTTGTCATATAGATCTTTCACTTGTTTTGTTGGAGTCACACCAAAGTACTTTATATTGTTGTGATTATTGTAAAGGGTGTCATTTCCCTAATCTCTTTTAATAATCAGCCTGTTTATCTTTTGAGTATAGGAAGGCTATTGATTTGTTTGAGCTGGTTTTCAATCTTGCTTTGGCTCAGTATTTCTTCACTAGGCTCCCTTTTCTAACGAATAACCTGTGCCATTATATGTTCAGAGAATATGATCTGCTTTTCTATTTTAACTTTAAAGAAGCTTGCAATTAAGAGATTGTATAAGCTTCTAAAGAGAATTTGAACTTTGGACTTTTAAACAAGTTTGAGACTATTGTAGACTATGTAGACTTTTAAAGTTGGACTGAATGTGTTTTTTGAATTATGTTATGGGTACAAGCCTATGTAGGTGAATTGTGGTGGTTTGAATAGGAATCACCTCCATAGACTCAAGTATTTGATTGCTTGGCCCATCAGGAATAACACTTTTAGGAGGTGTGGCCTTGTTGGAGTAGCTGTGGCCTTATTGGTGGAAGTATATCATTGTGGGGGAAGGCTTTGAGGGCTTCTATGGTCAAGTTATGCCCAGTATGGCACATGATCTCCTTCTGCTGCCTTTAGATCAAGATATAGAACTCTCAGCTCTTTCCTAGCTCCATGTCTGTTTATGCTCTGGCATGTTTCCCACCATGACAACGGGCTAAACCTCTGAAACTGTAAACCAGACTCAATTAACTGTTTTCCTTTATAAGGGTTGCCATTGGATGGTTTCTCCTTACAGAAATACATTGCAAACTAAAACATCATACAAGTCACACCAATCAAACGGACTATTCCTCTACCAGAAGCAGTCAGATGCCAATCACATTTCAGCCCACATTCCATCCCACTGTGCTGGGGTTTTGTGCTAACTGTGCCTCCATGAGGAACCTCTCCTCAACTATTAGGGGTTCTGAGTCACCATAAGAAGTGACTACATATGGATACTTTCCTCACTATACTGTGGGTGCCTGTAACTGAGTCAGCTGCTGGGTGGAGTTCTCAGAGAACATGCCTCTGTCTGCAAGCATAATAGTATCACTAATAGTGTTATGGATTGGTGCTTGCCCATGGGATGGGTCTCAAGTCAGGATGGTTATTAATTGGCCATTCCCTCATTGTCCGCTCCATCCCCCATGTCTGTATTTCTTGTAGACAGTATAGATTTTCGGTTGAAATACCTGTGGGTGGGTTGGTGTCTCTATAGCTCCATTGAGGTTCCTGCCTGGCTACAGGAAGTGCCTTCTTCAAATTCCATGTCTCTAGTACAGTGAGTCACAGCTAAGTCACCCCCCCATTGATCTTGACTACTTCCCTTATTGCAGGTCTCTGTCTCATCCTGGAGATGTCCTCCCACCTCCCCACCACATCCATTGCAGAATTCCATTCGTTCCTATGGCCATCTCTCCTGCCCTTCCCCATACCTGATCCTGAATTCCCCATTCTCCTCCCCATTCCTCCCCCACCCCCAGTTCTGTCTATCCATCTGCATCTTATGACTACTTTATTCTACCTTCTAAGTAAGATTCAAGCTTCCTCTCTTGGGCCTTCCTTCTTGTTTAGCTTCTTTGGGTCCTTAGGGTATAGCATGATACCTACATTCTATGACTATTACCCACTTATAAATGAGAACATCCCATTCATGTTCTTTTGGTACTAGGTTACATTACTCAGGATGATATTTCCAAATTTCTCCCATAGCAAAATATATGTCTAAAGCTACCATATCTCACATACACTAGACTAAGACACAGCCAATTCCAGTATCCAAGTGGCTTGTAATAACTAATATTTCTCATTGGTGTATCCTAAGGGCCTGGCTATGGGTCACTGTAATTATGTTCAGCTTCTTTTTATATTTATTATTTTTGTCCCCAGGAACATAGAGAACCACAGCTCTTTGTAAGCTGAACATGCCTTAGCGTCCTGTATTTAGAGAAGTTAAATTCATTCTCATTATATGGACCAATAAAAGTCACTTGGACACACATTTCAGTTGGAGTTGAAAACATACTTTATATAAAAGAATATGTGTCAAAAGCATCGAAGCATTAGTCTTTTACAGGGAAGTATGTAAGCCTTGGGAGACATCATAGCAACCACACCAAATCCCTTTACATTACGTTCTCAATAGCTGTCTTGTTATTGGATTTAAAAATGGAATATTAATACCATGAGCAGACAGAGAGGAACCATTTCAACACAAGCATAAAATAATGAAATTTGTCCTATATTTCTTTCTGATATTAAAGGAAACTAGTATTATATGGATTAGGTGTCAGATACTTGTCATGTGCACCATGGGCTCTATCCTGAAGCACTCTGGGAGTTCCTGTGAAGATGATGGTGCACATTTCCCGGTTCACTTACTGCTGCATTTTTTCCAACTTTTATTAGATATTTTCTTCATTTACATTTCAAGTGTTATCCAAAAAGTTTCCTATACCCTCCCCACTCCTGGCCCTGCTCCCCTACCCACCCACTCCCACATCTTGGCCCTGGCATTCCCCTGTACTGGGGCATATAAAGTCTGCATGACCAAGGGGCCTCTCTTCCCAATGATGGCCAACTAAGCCATCCTCTTCTATATATGCAGCTAGAGACATGAGCTCAGGGGGTACTAGTTAGTTCATGTTATTCTTCCACCTATCGGGTTGAAGACCCCTTCAACTCCTTGGGTACTTTCTCTTACTGCTGTATTTTTATCATATGACATCTGGGCTCTCAAAGATTCTTTCCGGACTTCTACCCAGGTCATGGGAGGTTGCCTTTCTCATTCTTTAGGATTCCTGGAGCTATTGGAAAGTCTGTTTTATCATGGTAGGCCATGAAGCTTTATGCCTCTCAGTTATCTAATAGTGCATGATAACACATTGATTAATGTTAGGAGCTCATCATTTCCGAAACACTGACCGTGGTCATGCAAACTTTATATGCCCCAGTACAGGGGAACGCCAGGGCCAATATGTGGGAGTGGGTGGGTAGGGGAGCAGGGTGGGGGATGGGGGAGGGTTTAGGGGACCTTCGGGATAACATGTGAAAGTTAAATGAAGAAAATATCTAATAAAAAAAAAACTACAAAAAAAATATGTTGCGCCTTTGATCCATGAGATGTTCACGCTGGAAGTGAAATGATGCCGAAAACTGAATTCACTCTCGTGATCAGTCAACTGCTCATGCCTATATGATGGACCCCTATGAATCTGTGAGCATCAGAGCTCAGATGAGAGCCCCCTAGTGGGCCTATTCTGTATAGTCATTGTCGTTCATTAACATTCTAGGAAATGGATACATGAGCTCAATGGAAGTTCCCTATTTGGGGGAGCCTCCTAGACTTCACCCTATATGTCTCTCCCTTTAGTTCTGACTTGTATATTTTGGTATAATAAAACTATAATCCTCATAAAGCATAGACATTAGTTCAGTGAGTCATTGTAGCAACTTATACATCCTCAGGTCTCATGGAATTCTCAAACTCTGCTGAGTTGATTAGAAGTAAAGGCATCCTTGGAACCTACTGATCTTTGGGCTTGAGTCTGAACTGAGGACAGTCTTGTGGAGGCATGGCCTGAATTTGAGATTAACTTTACGTAGTAAATAATATACTTTTGGTCATAGCATACTAGAACAGCCAAAGAAACATTTGGGGACAACTGAGGAGATATGGACAAGATCACACATAATTTCAGAAAAAAAGTTGTCAAGTTTTCTAGGAGTGATAATTGTATTTGGTACTGAAATCTTGACTGAACTGTTATGTAGCAAACTAACTCTCAAATGTCCTATCAAATGAACATATCTGTTCACACATATGTATATACATACATGAATTATCAAAATGTTAACAACCATTAAATATAGATGGGGAAGTTTTATGAGTATTGATACCATTCAGTCAATTTCTGTTTCAAGATATTCATGATAAGAAGTTAAAAAGGCTTCTAGCATGTTAAACATCGTAAAGGTTCCCATGGGACAGATTGGTCTCCTCAGCATCCATTCACAGGGAAAAGGCTGTTCCTAATGCAGCAGGCACCAAGGTGGGACAACAAAGATCACTGGAAGGACTAGGAGAAGGTAATGTCTCCTTAAACTTGCTGTTAATGTAGTTCACCCAATCCAGGATCAGCCACCCATTAGAGCCACACAACACCCATAGAACCTGACACACTAGCCATAGGGACAAAGTTTGGGTATGGTTCCTGGTAGTACAGGTATTGGGAGACATGAGAAAATGCTGATGGAAGAGGGCACAAACTGCCAGAGAAAACATAAGTACTGAGGGTCAAAGTGATAATAGCTAACAATATCACCCTGTGTGTCAGGACTTGCATAAGAATATCTTAAGTATTCTAAAACCACACACACACACACACACACACACACACACACACACACACACCACTATGGTAGGGAATAGCAGGTGTTGTCAATCTAATTGTGGTAGCCTCTCCACAATGTATTTCCACATCAAGTCAAAACACTGTAACACAAGTATAAATGATTTATTTGTTAACTATACATCAATAAAGCCAAAGACAGAAAAACAGAGAGAGAGAGAGAGAGAAGTGCGTAAAAGAAATAAGACATAAGACTTTGGGAATATGAGAATGGGCAAAGATGTTTGTTGCTTCCATATATGCACAGAGTCTCCTATATAGTCTCTGGTACATGGAAAATTCTCATTATATAAAACAATGACAATGAGAAAGTAAGTTTACATATGTACCAGTATTATCATATGTGTAACTATTAGCTGCCTACCTAAAATTCTGTGGACCTCTGTTCCATATGAAGAACTTTCCAAGTGTCAGCATAATGGTGGGTAACAATGCAATCCCACGGCCATAGAGAATGTGTGATTCATAAGTATATTTTTTTCACATGACAAATTGAGTTCTGTTTATCACTGCAAGGGATATCACTCCAGCCCCATCCAGTACTCCAACGATGATTTATTATAACACATTGTTCCTTCTCACTGTTAGGCTCACCTTCGTGCCAGAATCTGAAAGGGAGGAAAGAGCATCAGGGTGTTTCCTACACTAACGCTTGAAAAGAGGAAGCAAGCCTGAGCATGAGGTTGGAATTTATGGAGATCACAGCACTCAATGTTCTCTTAGCTTGTTACTTAACCCTTCTCCCAGGACATATCGCAAAGGATACTATTTCTTCATCCTTAGGTCTTGGTACCAGGGGACAATCAACCCATGTTAATTATTTACATGGTGAAAAGTTCTCCTCTAATTTTCATGTTTTAATAACCCTTGTTTTCATTTTACAATGGAATTATTTTAGAGACTGGAGAACAAGTTAAAATATGTAGATAACCTATTTATTTCTGTCATCAAGGACTATTAATTTAATAACCTGGGATCCAAGTTTCCTTCTCTGAAAACTGGGAGTGGCAATCCTATCACTACATGTTTCCTACAACAGACACTAGAAAAGATTTGGCAACATAGTAATAAATTAAGAGCTTATAAACGGTTATGTAAATATGGAAACACAGCAATGTCAGATTGAGGGCTCATGATTTATGAAAAATAGTCAGGTAGAATCTTGTCATGAATTTATCTTATAAAGATATAAATGATCACTGGGGACATGACTCAGACATTAAGAGTGCTTGCTGATTTTCGAGAAAACATGAGAGTTCTATTCCCAGCACCCACATTGGTAAGGTCATACCCGCTGCAATCCCAGCTCCACTCGATCTGACAACCGCTTGAGTTTCATGGACGCCCAAATACATGTGGCAGAAACTCACAGAAATACACACACACACACACACACACACACACACACACACACACACACACACATATATATATATATATATACACAAATAAAAATGAATTAAATCCTATTTTTAAAGAAGTAGATGAGAAGCTGAAACCATAATAAAATACATCTATGGGTAAAGACCTTGGTTGGGTATTTACCATTCTACACTCCTCAAATTCAGTTTCCTCGTCTCTACTGGGAATAGCAGTAATGTGTGTCCCCTAGGACTCCTGTCGTGAGTACATGGGAGAGTAAAAGGAACTCCATCCCCAGCTGTTTCACCTGGAGGAGCTATTCTAGCTTCATACCTGACAGCTGGAACACCCTAAATTCTCCTCATGATACAGGACCTAGAACTCCTCCTGCAAGTCTACACTTACGTGGCATTATCATCGTACCGTGTCTGATCAACCCATTGCCATTGTCGATCTGGATCTGAAAGTCCTATAAAATAAGCAGTACCAGTGTCCAGGATCCCAGTGATGAATTCCTGAGAGGAAAGAAAGATGCAGCCTTTAGCCTCGATTGAATAATTCTTTTCTGTGATAGAATTTTTTTAAGATCTTTTAAAAGTGATTTTAACAATACAAAACTATAGGGTTCAATATGGTGCACATATACAAATACACAGTAATCAAATCCTACTTCATCTCTCTAGGCTTTTAAATACATTTCAAATTTTAGATTTCAGAGGTATGCTGTGATATTGTGACTGATTGTTTTCTGGTCGCACAGAGATTAGAAAACCAATGATCAAGGAATAGAAGAAACCCCCAAGAGTGCTGTTTTCTCCCCTCTCCTCAGGAGTGCACATCTCCTCACCCAAACCCCCAGGAGTGCACTTCTCCTCAGATGATCAGGAAACAGTCAAAGTCATCACTCATGTTTTCACAACTTTAGAAACAATAGCCAGAAGCTGGAAAGAACCCAGATGTCCCTCAACAGAGGAATGGATACAAAAAAGTTGGTACATTTACACAATGGAGTACTACTCAGCTATTAGAAACAATGAATATATGAAATTCCTAGGCAAATGGATGGATCTGGAGGGTGTCATCCTGAGTGAGGTAACCCAATCACAAAAGAACTCACATAACATGTACTCACTGATATGTGGATACTAGCCCAGAAGCCTAGACTACCCAAGATACAATTTACTAAACACATGAATCTCAAGAAGAATGAAGTTCAAAATGTGGTCTCTTCGCCCCTTCCTAGAATTAAGAACAAAGCACACACTAAAGAAGTTACAGAGATCATGTGTGAAGCTGAATCAAAAAGATGGACCAACCAGTGACTGCGGCTGCCAGGGATCCCTCCCATAATCAGCCACCAAAATAAACACTATTGCATATGCCAGCAAGATAATGCTGAAAGGGCCCTGATATAGCTGTCTCGTGGGAGGCTATCCCAGTGCCTGGCAAACATGGAAGTGGATGCTCACAGTCAGCTATTAGTTGGAACACAGGACTCCCAAGGAAGGAGCTAGAGAAAGTACCCAAGGAGCTGAAGGGATCTTCAACCCTATAGGTGGAAGAATAACATGAACTAACTAGTTCCCCCTGTGCTCATGTCTCTAGCTGCATATATGGAAGAAGATGGCCTAGCTGGCCATCATTGGGAGGAGAGGCCCCTTGGTCATGCAGACTTTATATGCCCCAGTACAGGCCATTATGTGGGAGGGGGTGGGTAGGGGAGCAGGGCGGGGCTGGGGGAGGGTATGGGGAACTTTCTGGATAACACTTGAAATGTAAATGAAGAAAATATCTAATAAAGAGAAAAATGAAAGAAAGAAAGAAAGAAAGAAAGAAAGAAAGAAAGAAAGAAAGAAAGAAAGAAAGAAAGAGACAATTTCAGATCATGATCATGATGAATCCCCATCTCAAACTGGCTTTCCTTCTTTTCTTCACCAACACCATATTTGACAGTTGTGCATGAGAGAATTTTGCACATTTAATCATTCTCCATTCACACTTCAGCTATTTCATTTCTCGAGGCTGGCCATGACCATCCCGATTTGGTCCTGTTTCCCTGTACCCCTCTCTGTTAGTCAGTTGTATTACTACAGGAAGCACTAGAGTGTGCAAATCACGAATTGATGTTTTAAGCAGAAACATTTCATCCTTCCCGCCAGCCTAGTGTGTTGCATTTTTGATGCCACGGTTCCTTGGTGTTTAGTTCCACTGAAGTGAGACCAAGATGGACAAGGCAAGGGTTAAGGCGACCATTCCTGCCTATCTGCTGGAAAGTCTTCCACCACAGCACCAACACCCATGTCAACAAAACTCCCTCTTAGTAAAAACTGGCAGACAGCATGCCAGGCCCAGACCCCGCTCTCTCCCAGGATGTACCTGCTCTTCCTGGCTGTGGATCACCACCAGATGAGCACCCATGTGGAAGCAGTTCTCCTTACTCTCATTCCAAGATGCCACCAAGTCAGTTGAAGTCAAGTAGCAGTAGGAACCAAACGGCTTCCAATCCTTTGGGCAACAGCTCCAGATTTTGTCTTTGGGAATAGAAGGAAATGTAAATGCAATGTAATAAAGTCATTTTAAAGTTATTTGTATGCAGATACCACGTGGAAGCTGGGACTCCAGCTTCTCCCAGATGCAGCAGGAGCCCCTCACTCCTCAGGTGCGAAGAAACCCAAGTCTACCTCCATTATCACTAATGTCGGGCCTCTTTGTCCTACTGGGGTGGTATCAGAAAAAGCCAGAAAAACAGAGTGTAAAGAACACCCAGACTCTGGGGATATAATGCTAAACAATCTCAGTCTGCAAAGAACAAAACTCATTAAATATATACACATATATGTACAAAAACAATAAAGGTCAACAACCAAGGCAGCAAAATTTCAGTTACCAGACATATATATTTTTTTCTCTTTATTAGATATTTTCTTCATTTACATTTCAAATGTTATCCAGAAATTTCCCCTTACCCTCCCGCATCCCCGCCCTGCTCCCCTACCCACCCCCTCCCACGTAATGGCCCTGGCGTTCCCCTGTACTGGGGCATATAGAGTCTGTATGACCAAGGGGCCTCTCCTCCCAATGATGGCCAACTAGGCCATCTTCTTCCATATATGCAGCTAGAGACATGAGCGCAGGGGGAACTCAGACATATATTTTTAATTATTGATTATAAAAATTGTAGTCAATATGTCCTAATAAGCAAGATAACGAAAGTATAGGTTAATCTGAAAACTTTTATCCATGATAAATGTCTCAAGAAGAAAACATGGAAGATTCTGGAAGTAAGTTTTAAAATATATATATAAACCATGGACAAATAAAAACATAAAGAGCTGAATAGAAATGTAATATCTGAGCCAGGCGTGGTGGCGCACACCTTTAATCCCAGCACTTGGGAGGCAGAGGCAAGCGGATTTCTGAGTTCAAGGCCAGCCTGGACTACAAAGTGAGTTCCAGGACAGCCAGGACTATACAGAGAAACCCTGTCTCGAAAAACCAAAAAAAAAAAAAAAAGTAATATCTGAAAAATACACTTTAAGTATTCTGTGATATTAATTGCATACTCCTTAGGCAACATAGATATCAGTGAGCCCTCAAGGAAGAGAAACTGAAATGAAATAGATAAATAATCTCTCACAAAGATCCTAAATGTCAGTAGATCAATGCGATTCCCATCAAAATTTCAACATTCTTCATAAGATAAATGAATCTCAAAGAATATCAAAATTCATACAGAAGCATAAAAGACAGCCAGAGCAATCCTGAGGAAAACAGTATAATGTTGGAGGTACCGCCATCCTTGACTTCGAGCTAGACTGTAGAGCGTGGTACCAGCACAAAAGCAAACAGGTTGATTGATGGACAGAAATGGGAACCACAAGTATAAATCAGCACAGCTAAAACCACCTGATTTCTTACCAAAAATACATATCAGAGGAAAACAGACTCTTCAAAAATACATATCAGAGGAAAGCAGACTCTTCAAAAATACATATCAGAGGAAAACAGACTCTTCAAAAATACATATCAGAGGAAAGCAGACTCTTCAAAAATACATATCAGAGGAAAACAGACTCTTCAAAAATACATATCAGAGGAAAACAGACTCTTCAAAAATACATATCAGAGGAAAACAGACTCTTCAAAAATACATATCAGAGGAAAGCAGACTCTTCAAAAATACATATCAGAGGAAAACAGACTCTTCAAAAATACATATCAGAGGAAAACAGACTCTTCAAAAATACATATCAGAGGAAAATAGACTCTTCAAAAATACATATCAGAAGAAAACAGACTCTTCAACAAATAGTACTAAGAAAACAAGGTGAACATGCAGAAGGGTGAAGCTGGATACCTGCACATTCTGTATAAAACTGACTCTAAAATTCTGTATAAAAATTCTGTATAAAACTGAGTCTCAATGGACTAAACACCTTACTTATGAGACCTGAAACCCTGAAGTTAATACAGAAAAAAATAAGGAGATTTCAAGATGTAGGCATAGGACGGACTCCCTGTGAAGCAAAGGAGACAGCTGAGTGAGGACTGAGATCTGCTTAGAAAGGCAGGAACCCAGGCAAGCTTAAATGTCCTAAGGAAATAGGTGTTTTCCAAAGGCATCTTGCCGAAGACAATAAGCTGTGCCTATTTAGGGACAAGTAGTGTATTCCAAAAACACCTCAATTACAAATGCCAAACACAGTAGAGAAACTGCTTACTCAAGGCCAAAGTGATATACAGCCTTAAACACTCCCCTCTCCTAAACCTAAGCAATACACCTTCATAAGTCCACCTTTCCAGTTCCGTTTACTAGCAAAAAAAAAGAAAAAAGGTAAGAAAAATTCTCTGTTTTAGTCTTGAGAAAATTACACTGCACACTAACACATTGAAAGTGTGTGCTGCTCTTGCAGAGAACCTGTGGCTCACAACTGCATATAACTCCAGCCCCAGGGGATCCAATGCCTTCTTCTGGCCTCTGTAAGCACTACACTCACACACACAAACCCACAGAGAGACACATGCATGTAACATTTTAAATTAAAAATAAAAATCACACACACACACACACACACACACACACACACACACACATGCTTGAACATGACTCCCTGAGATGCTCACATTCACACAACCAGATTTTCTTCATTTCCCGGGAGCTCCTTTCTGTTGCTAATAAAATTCAACTCAACCCCATATTGACCCTCCCTGAAACTTTTTTTTTCTTTGTTGAAGCTAGGCAGCCACACATCCCAATTATGTCTGATTGGAGACCTCTCAAAAGGACTCCACAGGCAGCTGGTAGTGAGTGCATGGTATAAAGTCATATCCCCATATTGGATGGGATAGATCTACCTGAGAATCTTGTTGGAAATGTTGGTTCTGGGCACATTAAGTTTTACCTTCCAAGAGTGAATCCCATTTTGTACACTCCAATTCAGTATAGTTCAGTTCTTTTATAATCATTTTTTCTTCAAGAAGCTGAGAATATTTTGTAAACAAAGCTGTAAAATACAATAAAAAGCATTCATTTTCCTGGTGGTACTATGACTCAACTCCTTCTTTTTTACTTTCTTACATACTTTATAGAAACAAAATCTATAAATATCTAATTACCTGAGTAGTATAGAGCCTGCCTAGGAAATATTCCCCATCACCAAAAGTTGAATGTGGTGGCTGTAGTCCTAGCACTTGGGAATTAGAAGAAAGATAAGAAGTTTTGGGTCATCCTTTATTATGCAAGTTAGTACGGTTAGTTATTTGCTTGGTTGGATGGTTGCTTGGCTTAGTTTAGTTGGTTGATTAGTTTAGTTAGTTGGTTGGTTGGTTGGTTGGTTGGTTAGTTAGTTAGTTAATTGGTTAATTAGTTAATGCCTAGACTGAGCTACATGAGACCCTACCACACACAGAAAAATTCCCATCACCCTTTAGTCAATATAACCCTACTTCTATTAGACCACAGAAAGGAAGGGACAGATCCCTCATCCTAGATTTTCATCAATATTTAATGTAGGGCACACTGAAAAGACTAATCCTAGGTGATAAATTCTTTCAAGTATGTGCATAGCCCAGAAAAGGTGAGGGAGAAATGAGCTGAGACTAGTTCTGGGTTTTCTAAGAATGGGAGTTATAAAAAGAACCTGACAGTGATGGAAAGGACTTTGTTTGCATTCTCTTCTTTCCTTCTCCTGCCTCTCCCCCAGCTAGCTCTTCATTTTCACTGTCCTCACATTGTCACTTTATACCATGCACTCACTACCAGCTGCCTGTGGAGTCCTTTTGAGAGGTCTCCAATCAGGCATAATTGAGATATGTGACTGCCTAGGTTAGGACCTGAAAATGACTCACCATTCCTGGAGAAATAGAATTTTATCTCCGACTCATTCCTTGAGTTGCCCACCACATTCTGGCTTTTATTTTTGCTAATATACCAAACTAGTCTTGAAATGGACTGTTAGTGACTCCTCCTGTACACTAACTAATCTCCCTGAGGGACTTCCCAAATTACACAAGCCTGGTTCTTTTCCTCCTTTATTCTGAGGGTTGGTGGCTCCCTCTAGTTTTGCCTGCTACTTGCTGTTGCTTCCTGTGCTCCTCCCTAAGTGTTTCCTCCCCCACTCACCTCTCTTAAAACAGGATGCTGCACACAACTCCATCTGTATTGCTTTCTCCTCCAAATTCCTCTTCCTTACTGATACTGCGTTTTCCTGGGTTGGCAGGTTTCGAGGTTAGGGGAATGGGGATTTGGGGGAGGGTTGCTTTGGAGTTTTGGGGAAGTTGTTTGGTTGTTTGTCTGTTTTGATTATTCACTGCATATAAGTGAAAGTCTTCTCAAATCTATTCCTCATTCCTAAAATATGTTAATATGTGTCCAACTAAATCCACATCTGAGGTGATCGTAAACAAAGCTTAATTCATCATATTTCAACCCAAACCTGCTGCTCATCTTATTCCCCTTCAAATAACTTCATGACTGTTGACTTTATGAGATCAGAATATCCCCTAGTTCCAAACTATCAATATAAACCAAAACTTTACCCACTTTTTGGTTGAAGTTACCTCCTCTCCTGTGCATCACTAGCATGACCCTTATATCAAGCCTCCATCACTTCTCAAATGGATTCTCAATTAGTCTTATCATTTCTCCTTCCCTTCATTTTTACACCTCTGCAGTAGCACACTTCTATAACTCAATTTTAATTTTAATCATTTTCTACTTTAAATTCTTCAGTGGTTCTCTATGTCTGTGGCACAGTGGGAAAGTGGACACACTTTTCAACCTTCCCTCTACCCACATCCATTAGGATTATGTCTGCAGCTCCATACTCAAGAAACTGGGTCTGTTTTATTTTTTTTAATTTTTATTAGATATTTTCTTTATTTACATTTCAAATGCTATCCTGAAAGTTCCCTATACCCTCCTCCTGCCCTGCTCCCCTACCCACCCACTCCCACTTCTTGGGCCTGGTATTCCCCTGTACTGGGGCATATAAAGTTTGTAAGACCAAGGGGCCTCTCGTCCCAGTAATGGCCAACTAGGCCATCTTCTGCTACATATGCATCTAGAGACACGAGCTCTGGGGGTACTGGTTAGTTCATATTGTTGTTCCACCTAAATGGTTGTAGACCCCTTCAGCTCCTTGGGTAATTTCTCTAGCTCCTCCATTGGGGGCCCTGTGTTCCATCCTATAGATGACCATGAGCATCTCCTTCTGTATTTGCCAGCCACTGGCATAGCCTCACTCGAGATAGCTATATCAGGGTCCTTTCAGCAAAATCTTGCTGGCATATGCAATAGTGTCTGAGTTTGGTGGCTGATTATGGGATGGGTCCCCAGGTGGGGTAGTCTCTGGATGGTCCATCCTTTCATCTTAGCTCCAATCACCTGACCTGAGCTGGGTTGCCTCTAACTGATGCACAACTCAATGAGTATGTATACGTTCACGTAGGACCAGGAGAATCTCCCAAGACAGATCAGTCTTGTGAAGCCAGGGAGCAGGAATTACGTCAATAGTTCAATTAGCCTACAAAGTTTTAGGATAGATAATGACTCAGCAACAGCTACTAAAAAATAAATTACAGAGAGGAAATAAGTGTAGCATGATATGTGTTATTTTCTTAATATGAGCCCAGATTTGTCTGCCCTCAACCATTTCATGGAGCACTATACATTTCAGTAATGCACTGAAGATATTTGTCCATATCTTCCATGTTATATGTCTATAACAGTGCCAGTACACACAGTTCCAATAGTCACCTCCTCCTGGCTTTTCTTTGCCCCTGAGCTTACCTCTTACTTCTTACCTGCATAGCATCACCCATACGATTTTTTAAGCACTGGTTCACTTGACCATTCTCAAAATTTCTTAAGACTGGCACCCAGCATGTGGACTGTCTGACATGCTGCCCGATACATAGTAAATGGGTATTACTAATTATTGAATGCTAGGTATAATACCTACATAAAATACAGTTTGTGGTTTTTCATTTTTGATGAATGTGAAAGCTGATTTACAAAGAAATCCACTGTTTTCTAAATTAGCTTTCAGGTCTCACACAGACTGGGATGGAAAAACTATATATATAATTAGAAGGAGTTCCACTGGAGCACTGTCCCTGGAATAGCCTGGTCCATGTCTTCACATCCCCTACTCATTCCAAAAGATGGGCATCTGTGTGTCCAACGGGGCTCATCTGTGTGTCCAATGGGGCTGGCTTCTAAATGCTGCCGAGGAGACACAGATTCATCCTCAGTACTGAACTCTAACAGATGCTCCAGGACATGCTTCTTTAGCCAGAATGGATTCCATCAGTTTTACAGAACAGTAAATCTGAGACAGATCAAAATTCCCAATATTATCTATCTCCCCAGAATAGGTTTCTTTTCCAGGTTTCTGGGTAGCTATCTGTCTAATGGAAACTTCTCTCTTTGCTTACTTGTTCCACTGTGTACTTACTGATCAGAGCACTGGAGAATAGGATTGTCAACAGCAGGAAATAGATTATGAGTGAGGTAAAGAGGACCTTAGAGAATTTGTGACAGCTTTTCTGAGATGTGTTCTTCTTTGGGGGAGCTGAAAAACAAACAAAATTCATTTCTTGAGTTCTGTTATTTCCTCTTCTTTTTTCCTATTTTGTTTCTGTGCCTGATAAACACTAATAATGTGATGTTTGAAATAATAAGAGAATGTAAATATGAAACAATCATGTTAATGATAGAAACATTCCAAAATATAAAATAGTTCATTCCTGACACTGAGAATAATTGTTGCCAATATTTGATATTCATTTTCCAACAAGTTTAAAACTTTCACACATAAATTCATATTTTTCCACATTTGGCACATCATAAATACTAATTTGTGGCTATCATTTTCTTTGACATTAAATCATGAGTTTTTTTCCTTTATAATTTTTGTATTATATCTGAGACAGAGTCATGGTATGTTCCCAAGGTAGACCTTGAATTCATTATGTAGTCCAAGCTGGCCTCCAACTTATAGCAAAACCCTGTCTCAGCCCCCTGAGTTTTGCTACTACAGGCAAAACATCCAACCTTTATTTAATATCATCATGTCTTCTTTATCAGTTTTATAATGACTACAGAGTATCTCATTATATACTTTTAAAGTCTTCTGGCCTCACTGGGCATGGTGGCACATGCCTTTAATCCCAGCACTCGGAGGCAGAGGCAAGCGGATTTCTGAGTTTGAGGCCAGCCTGGTCTACAAAGTGAGTTCCAGGACAGCTCCTGTGTTCTGTCTCCATCACTGGGATGAGAAGAGTGAAAGAAGCCATCCAACACTTAGATACAAAACAAATTGTGTTATGCTACCAAATAGAGAGTGGGGAATTATTATACAGTGGCCTAACTTTTGAAACAATATGGTGCACATATTTATGTGTATTATTTACATGTAGAAAAGATACAATATACAGTGTTCTTTTTCTCTATATGGTAAAAGTAAAGACAACACTTTCTCTTCTCCATTGTACAATCCCATGATGTTTCACGACTGTCTACAGGCATCACACTTGGCTGAGGCTCCAGGGCCCCACAGGCATGGCAGCATCTAAGACCGTCTGTCTGTCTGTCTTTGTCCTGTGCTGAACCACTAACTGGGAGCAGCAGAAAATGCTTTCTTACCTGGCCAAGAGTCTGTGTCGATGTCTGAGGAGTCAAATTTATTTTTGAAGTTCGTGTTAATATAAATGTTTTCTGAAAACATGTTGAGATGAAATTTTCCCCTGCCCTCAGAAGATGTGTGTCATCCCGTCTTTAAAATATCGCCTGAACAAGAAACAAACGTGACAGCAAATAATCCCGATACCAGCTAGGAATGAGAGGCGGTAACAGACAGCTGCCCTCAGCTTGCAGCACTCCCCTGGCCTGCAAAGGGAGTATAGCAGACGGAAAACACACCCCGTCCAATCATAGAATTACAGCTATACCAAGAACTCGGTGGGGGAGAGAAGAAAACAGGAAGGAATGAAAAAGAGGAACCAGGGCATTAGAGAAGTCAAACTCCCTACGGAGTTGAGATTCTGACACTCACCCTGAGCCACCCTCCACAATCAAGCCTCCTTTACCCAGCGTGTGCCAATTTCTACTCGTGATCTCTGAAGAGCTGCCAGTTGGTCTTCCTGGGGTTCTAACACCATACTCGAGTCCCTGCCATGGATAGAAGCATTCTTCATCCCAAAGGCACCTAGTACACACCCTAGATTGTGGCACCACACACGGGGACAGTGTCTTCACCCTGCTCAGTCTCTGGAACCAGCTCTACCATATGCATGGATAGTCTCTTTAACCTGTAATTGCTCATTCCCAAAGACTCTATCCTCCAAGCTCCTTATGCAAAAGTGAGTTCTATAGTTGCCACTATCTCCCTAGGGGAAAAATTTATATTGTGAGTGAACTACGCTGTGTCATCCACAGTCCCGTACCCAGCTGGTTTACAACAGCAAGCACTTATTTCTCAACCACATTTTATTTGTGCTTAGGAGATGCTTGGATCCTCTCCATGTATTTCCTTGTTCTGGAGTCAAGGCCACAGAGCAGTTGAACATGCATCACACTCCTATATTTTAATATGGTGGTCAGGGCCGGCGGTATAGTGTGACAAGCATCTTCTACCTTCAAGACTTTTGTTTGCTAGCAAGTCTGACAACCTGAGTTCAATCCCTGGATCGCACATGGTAAGAGAGGACCATCTCTTGCACATTGTCCTAACTTCCATGTTCATCTACCTGCACGCGAGCTTACACACACACAAACACACACTAAATAAACAAACAAATAAATAGTGTGGTAGTCATTATAAAGTCACTTACAATATTGGTCACTGGCAGCCTCTTGCACAAGTTTATAAATTAGATAGAGAGGTTACCTACACTGTAGGTGGTGCAGGAAGGTGTGTCAAGAGCACCAAAGTTTAATTCTCCCATAGAGAAATATGCAAAGGCTTTTAAACAATTATACAAACTACTTCCCATCTCTTTACATTATCTCGCTAAAGGATCTCTAACAGTGTCCTCAAAAATGTGGCATAAACAGCAAAGAAAACAATCAGCAGAGCACAGAGACAGCTTACAGAAGGAAAGCTTATACCTTAGGGAAAAAAATCTTTCCCAAATGCACATCCAACAGGACTATAAACGGGACAGAGATTTCTCAAGGGAAGAAATACAGAGAGCCAAGAAACACCTAAAAATGTGTTCAAAATAGTTAACCACAAGAGAAAAGAAATTTTAAACATTTTTGAGATTTCAACTCACACCAATCAAAATGTATTCATCAAAAACACAAATGCTGGTGTGGATATGCAAAGAAAGGGGACTTTACATGCTGCTAGTTAAAGCATGAATCCCCTAGTCACCATGGAAATCAGTATGGCGTTTCTTCAAGAGCTAAACATAGGGGCGCCATACCACTTCTGTGTAATAATCCAAAGAAACCTCAGTCCCCACCCCCACCCTTGCAGGTCCACATCCATTGCTGTGCTTTTTGCAAGAGACGACTTATGGAATCAGCCTAGATACCCATCTTCACATGAAGAAAGAAAGCCTGGTATATATACTCAATGTAATTTTAATCCAACTGTAAAGAACAAAGTTAGAGCATTAGCAAGAAAACAGATAGACCTGGGCACTGTTACATTAAACAAAATAAGCCAGACCCAAAATAAGATGTTCGTGGTGCTCCTTAACTTGCTCATTTCTTCTCTGTCCGTTGTGTCATTTTGCTCTTTATCTGTACAAGAAGGAATTTGTCTGGCTTTTTTTTTCCCAGTCTCTATGGGTAGCCTCTAGCACCTTTGGAATTTCCTGAGTGACATTAGTACCTTGTTGTTTCTTGGGGGTATTTGGAAAATGTATGATAGCAAGTTGACTGGGCAGGAGTGTAGGGAGGGTCTTCAGAAACACTAACCTTGTGATAATTTGAGTGCTCGCTCTTTGACTTATTTGTCCAGGGAGAAAAGGGATGCAAGAAGATGAGTTTGACCTCATGCCTTAGCACACATACAGTGACCCCACCATCTCTCACCATCTACAGAAATCAACTCAAAATAATCAAACCCTTAAATGTAAGTCATGAAGTCACTAGGGAAAGAAAACGTAGATGAGTTATAAAGAAGAACGAAGTTGGGGCAGGTAAGATGGCTCAGCAGGTAAACATGCTTGTTAACAACCCTGATGACCCAAGTCAGGGAATGTGTGGGAAATGAGCTCAGCGTGCAGGATATGGGTATATGAAAACGTCCTGTGTAATTGTACCATGTACAATGAATAGCACCCTTTAAAAATAATAAAGTAAAACTAAAAAAAAGTTCTGAAGATTAATAAAAAAATTATGGCAATAGCTTATTGTGTTTGGGAGTCTACAGGTCCTACAGTGCCAGAGGAAGCAATCCATTTCTGCCTGGCACTGGGATTTTATCTGCTATCCTCTGTGTCTAATAGGAACATTACTTTCCTATTCTAGGATTTATTTTAACGTGTGTGTGTGTGTGTGTGTGTGTGTGTGTGTGTGTGTGTGTTTCAGAAATTTTATACAGTAATATGTCTCCATATGACATTTTCAAAAGGTCTTTAGTATTATTTGTCCATCATATGACTCATCAATATATGAGTCATATATTGTATTACTTCATTTACCCTACCCTTCTCTCCCTGACCCCAGTATAACCCTTCCTGTTCCATTATTCTCTTTTAATCCTTGTTTCACTACATTCTGTCTCCCTTCCTTTGAAACTCCCACCCCATGAAACTCCTCACTCTCCTCACTCTCCTCACTCTCCTCACGCTCTTTAGTAATTTCCTGAACTCTATGGGTGTTACAAAGAAAACACATATCTGATGATTCAAAACTAATATCCACAAACTGAGAAAATGTGTGTAACATTTGTCTTTCTGGGTCTGAATTAATTTATTCAGAACAATTGTTTCCATTTCCATTCATTTATCTACAAATTTCATTTTTCTTTATAGTTGAATACTATTCCATTCTGTAAATATACCTTATCTTCATTATTCATACATAAGTTGGTGGACATAAAGGCTTTTTCTATCTCCTGGCGATTGTGAGTGGAGCATCAGTGAACACGGATGAGCAAGTGTCTCTAGATTAGGATATGGAGTCCTTCGGGTAAATGCCTGGTCGTGGCATGGCTTGATCACGTGGTAGATAGTATTTTTAGCTTTCTGAGGAACCACTACACTGACATTTACTGTCATTACTCCAGCCTGCACCCCTACTGGCAAGGATAAGTGTTCCTCTTTTCCCACATCCAATCCAGAACTTGTTGCTGCTTGGTTTCGTTCTTCTTGTTTTGTTTGTTTTGTTTTGTTTTGTTTTGTTTTTGTTTTGTTTTATGTTACCCATTCTCACTGAGGTGAGTTTAAAATCTCAAAGAATTTTTTAATTGCATGGCTAAGGATTTTTTTCATTGTTTTCTTTATTTTGTATTGAGTTGTTTTCTTCTTTTTTGCTATTATTCTTTGCATACTCTAGATAGACTATCTGAAGTACAGCTGGTAAATAATTTTTTTCTCATTCCGTGGGCCATCTTTGCTGTACAGAAGCCTTTAGTTTCATGAGATCCCATTTATTAATTGCTCATCTTGATGTCAAGTAATTATTGAAGTTCTGTTCAAAAAGTCTTTTCCTGGGGCATTGAAGTCAATCATAGCCCCTACTTTCTAGCTCTGTCAGATCCAGGGTACAAAATGGTTTTGTGTTGAGGTTCTTGATCAATTTTGGAGTTTGAGTTTTGTGCAGGATAAATAATAAGAAACTAGTTTTATTCTTCTACATGTAGCTATACAGTTTGACCAGTATCATTAACATGGGGAAAAGACAAATGGGGAGAACGGGCCTGGACAAGAGTGAGATCAGGAAGCTTCTAAAACCCCGAAAATCTCATCTTGAGACCACAATCTCATTTGAGACTGGCAGGAGTAAGGCTCACTCACTCCCTATTCTTGGCCTGCATGCCCCAGGATATAGTAGTCCCATGCCCCTGACCTCAGTCCTTCTTGGGGAAGTCATGTAGCCTCTTAGCCCAATTACAGGTTAAAATACCCAGAATCCCTCTTCATGCAATAAGGCATTCCCAGCACCCAAGCCTCAACCAATAATGTACACTCTCTTTGAAAATCCCTACCTACTCCCCAAGGTTACATAGCCCTTATTTCCCTGAAATAAAGAGAGCTACCATTTCATGAAATATATTCTAAGAGAGCTGTTTCTCACCCTTCCCCACCGACCCCCCACCCCTGCCCCAAAGAAGAGCTGTAACACAGAAAACCATTTCATAGAAGGCTGTCTACCCTCTTGCACAAACCACCGGACAGAGATCCTGCTAACCCACCCAGTTCCTCACCTCTGAGCAAGCCAGGCTTGGAACAGAACCATCCCCACATTTTGCCTCACAAGACCCCACCTCCTCCTTACTCTTTCTTCACCAAAAGTTGAGGGAGGCCCTATCTGATTTTATTCTTTGAACTAAAACAAGCTTGGGGGGGGGGGGTAGGGGGATCCCTGACCCTGAGACCTCCTCCTTAAAAAAAAAAAGCATTTTTATTAGATATTTTCTTCATTTACACTTCAAATGCTATCCCCCAAACCCCCATACCCTCCCCCCACCCTGTTCCTCAACCCACACACTCCACTTCCTGGCTCTGGCATTGCCCTGTACTGGGGCTTTTTATCTTCGAAATACCAAGGGGCTTCTCCTCCCATTGGTGGCCAACTAGGCCATCCTCTGCTACATATGCAACTAGAGACGCAGCTCTGGGAGGTACTGGTTAGTTCATATTGTTGTTCCTCCTATAGGGTTGCAGACCCCTTTAGCTCCTTGGGTACTTTCTCTAGCTCCTTCACTAGGAGCCCTGTGTTTCATCCGATAGATGACTGTGAACATCCACTTCTGTATTTGCCAGGCATTGGCATAGCCTCACAAGAGAAAGCTATGTCAGGGTCCTGTCAGCAAAATCTTGCTGGCATATGCAATAGTGCCTGGGTTTGATGGTCGTATATGGGATGGATCCCTGGGTGGGGCAGTCTCGGGATGGTCTTTCCTTCCATCTCAGCACCGAACTTTGTCTCTGTAACTCCTTCCATGAGTATTTTGTTCCCTATTCTAAAAAGGAACAAACTATCCACACTTTGATCTTCCTTCTTCTTGAGTTTTAATTGTTTTGCAAATTGTATCTTGGGTATTATAAGTTTCTGGGCTAATATCTGCTTATCAGTGAGTGCATATCATGTGTGTTCTTTTGTGATTGGGTTACCTCACTCAGGATGATATCCTCCTGATCCATCCATTTGCCCATGAATTTCATAAATTCGCTGTTTTTAATTGCTGAATAGTACTCCATTGTGTAAATGTACCACATTTTCTGTATCCATCCCCCTGTTAGGGACATCTGGGTTCTTTCCAGCTTCTGGCTATTATAAATAAGGCTGCTATGAACATAGTGGAACATGTGTCCTTATTACCAGTTGGAACATCTTCTGGGTATATGCCCAGGAGGGGAATTGCTGGATCTTCCAGTAGTACTATGTCTAATTTTCTGAGGAACTGCCAGACTAATTTCCAGAGTGGTTGTACCAGCTTGCAATCCCACCAGCAATGGAGGAGTGTCCCTCTTTCTCCACATCCTCACCAGCATCTGCTGTCACCTGAATTTTTGATCTTAGCCATTCTTACTGGTGTGAGGTAGAATCTCAGGGTTGTTTTGATTTGCATTTCCCTGATGATTAAGGATGTTGAACATTTTTTTCAGGTGCTTCTCAGCCATTCGGTATTCCTCAGTTGAGAATTCTTTGTTTAGCTCTGTACCCCATTTTTAATAGGGTTATTTGATTTTCTGGAGTCCATCTTCTTGAGTTCTTTATATATATTGGATATTAGTCCCCTATCTGATTTAGGATTGGTAAAGATCCTTTCCCAACCTGTTGGTGGCCTTTTTGTCTTATTGACAGTGAGACCTCCTTCTTAAGAACACCATCCAGGGGCTGGAAAGATGACTCAGAGGTTAAGAGCACTGACTGCTCTTCCAGAGGTCCTGAGTTCATTTCCCAGCAACCACATGGTGCCTCAAAATCATCGATAATGAGATCCAATGCCCTCTTCTGATGTGTTTGTCAACAGCTACAGTGTACTCATAGACATAAAACAAACAAAGAAGAGAAGAGAAGAGAAGAGAAGAGAAGAGAAGAGAAGAGAAGAGAAGAGGAGAGNGAGGAGAGGAGAGGAGAGGAGAGGAGAGGAGAGGAGAGGAGAGGAGAGGAAAAGAAAGGAAAAGAAAAGAAAAGAAAAGAAAAGAAAAGAAAAGAAAAGAAAAGAAAAGAAAAGAAAAGAAAAGAAAAGAAAAGAAAAGAACATCATCTGGGAGAGTATGATTTCTGAATCCAGGCTTGCCTGCCAAGGTCTCAACAATGGGTGGTGGTTATTCAAGATATAGGAACATCACATCAGGTTACTTCCTTAACTCGGGCTTTAGCAGCAGCAATAAAAAGAGGTGTGCTTTAAATGTAGAGAGAAAGACATTGGAAAAATAAATGCCCAGAAAAGAACCACAAAGAACTCCAGTGCCCCTAAGACAGTCTGCTCCCAAGTGTTGAAAAGGTTTCCAGGGGGCAGGGGGGGGGAGGGGGAGGTTGTCTCTCTTAGCATGATAAAGATGACAAATAACTAGAGCCTTTAAACTTAAAACAGGGCAGTGCTGATCCCCAACAATAAGAAGGAAAACGACTTTCATACAGGCACTATGGGTATCCAGCACATCAGAGGGCTCCCACCCAAAAATAACCATAAAAATAAATAACAAGCCATTTACATGGATTATTGATACTGGGCAGACAAGGCAACTTTGAGACAAGAATCCCTTGTGGGCAGGTTAGATTGGCAGCTAATCCCTGGGCCTAGTCTTCTAGGCATAGGGGACTGTTCCTATGCACTAAGCAGATCTACAGGTGGGGAGACCCTGATGGAGCTATCGATCTTATATGACCTCTTATAGCTAATCTCTACCAATCGTCTAGGGAGAGATATTTTACAAGACCTGGATGTTGTTCTTGCCACCCAATCAGATCAGGATAGATGACAATACCTAGAAAGAAAATGATACCCTAAAAAAAAAAAATTAAATTAAATTTCTTTTTCTCCATAAAGCCCCCAATTCCAAGGGCCACTGTTAAATTTAATACTCCCTGCCTTGATTGGATTTCAGATCAAGCCATTTATTTGGGTTGAACAACGGCCTCTATCAATGGAGAAACTCGAAGCCCTCACACAACTAGTTAAAAGAAAAAAAAAAAAAAAAAGCAGCTTTTACTATAGCACATTCACCCCTGCTGCAGTCCAGGGAAGACCCCTGTGCTCATTATAAAAAGAACTCAGGGGGATACAGACAAGATTTAAGGGCAATTAATAAAACCACATGAGTCTCGAATTCTCCCCCAAATGGGGGGGTGCCCCATTCTCAGCCATCCCTGCCAATGTCCCTCTATTGGCAGTAGATATCAAAGACTGCTTGTTTTTCCCTTAACTCTGCACCCTTCAGACTGTGAACACTTTGAGTTCTCAGTACCCCCTATTACCAACTCTGGGCTGGCCTCACGATATGAATGGACTGTTCTTCCTCGGGGAACGGCATTCTCCAACCCTCACTTTGACCTCTTTTTTTTTTATTAGATATTTTCTTTATTTACATTTCAAATGCTATCCTGAAAGTTCCCTGTACCCTCCCCCGCCCTGCTCCCCTACCAACCCACTCCTACTTCTTGACCCTGGAGTTCGCCTGTATTGGGGCATATAAAGTTTGCAATACCCAGGGGCCTCTCTTCCCAATGATGGCTGACTAGGCCATCTTCTGCTACATATGCAGCTAGAGACACTAGCTCTGGGAGTACCGGTTAGCTCATATTGTTTTTCCACCTATAGGGTTGTAGACCCCTTCACCTCCTTGGGTATTTTCTCTAGCTCCTCCACTGGGGACCCTGAGTTCCATCCAATAGATGACTGTGAGCATCCACTTCTGTATTTGCCAGGCACTGGCATAGCTCACACGAGACAGCTATATCAGAGTCCTTTCAGCAAACTCTTGCTGTCCTATGCAATAGTGTCTGAGTTTGGATTATGGGATAGATCCCCGGGTGGGGCAGTCTCTGGATGGTCCATCCACTCTGACCTCTTAAAAGGAAATCTAAAACCCTCCTCTCCACAAACACCCCTGAAGCATCCCAAGCTCTTGACTCTGACAATATGGCCCTAAAAGACATGACATTTCCTCAACATCACCGAACAATGCCCATACCGCTTCTTAGTTTTAATTCCTCCCCTACACTTGTGGGAGCCCTACAGCAGCCCCAAGGGGATACTGGAATGGCTCCACACCCCAGTGGGCTGTGCACCCAGAATTCTAACTTATGTAGGTACACTAGCTATTACCATTAAAAATGGCAGAAATAGATCACTACAAATCTTAGGAAAAGAAACTGATATCCTTGTCACCTATTTCTCTCTCTCCAATATTCAATGGCTACTCAAAAATCACTCCCACTCTGCTATTAGCTTGCTAGGATTCCCAGGACAAATTGATAACTTATTACCCTAATGAAAAACAAGTTTCTGCCCTCCGTCTGTTGCAGCTGCTCCCTCCCAGAAACATATCATCGAGGCCCCCTCAATATTTACTGATGGAGGAAAGAAGGAAGCCACAACAATAATATAATACTCCCCCAGAGATGAACCCCCTATTATCTCATTCAAGGAGCCCCCCATCACTCCCTCTAATATAAGGAAATATTTAGCCCCAAAAGAAGTCAATAGGCCCTATAATCTTTCTTCAAACAGTGTATATGCAGTTAATTTGCTCCCGCATTATCAATATCCTTTGTTAAACTAGATACCAATCCACTCTCTATTCTGCTCATACAGGTCTCCACCCTTTTACAGGGAAGAGCCACTCACCTCTACATCCTGCATGTCACTCTCACAGTCCCCTTGCAGGTCCAGTATTTGAAGGAAATGCTCTTGCTGATTGGACTGCCTCTACAGGAACATACACAGTCTGCATTCACATACATACACAAATATAAAGGGGGCTTCACACCCACCTCCCCCACATCACTCTCACTCACCTTCAGAGGATAATAAAAACATGCTCCTCTTGTGTACCCCTTATTACCACCCCAACTTTACAAATGATAGGTACTAACTCCTGAGGTCTCAAATCCAGTGCCTCATGGCAAATTGATGTCACCCACATGCCCCAGTTCTGCAGGCAAAAATATGTTTTTGTTATTGTTGACACATACTCATATTTTGTATGGGCTACAGCCCAAAAGAGAGAAAACCCAAAAAGGTAAATTCATCATAGGCCCTCTAGCTTCCCCATAATGGGATTCCCCAACAGATAAGAACTGGCAATGGCCCTGCCTTTACCAGCTCTCAATTCAAAACCTTCTGCTCACAATGGAAAATTGCCCACCACACAGGGATTCTTTTTTTCTTTTTAATCAATCCCCAAAGCCAAGAGACAAGAGAAAGAACATATCAAACCCTAAACATTCAACTCATAAAACAAAAATAGAATGTCTACCCCACAACACACAATTAATAATGGAACATTTACAAGAGCTCCAAACACCCTCCTATCTCCCTGTATTAGCACACACCCAAGAATAACTCCTCTAATCCTAGCAAGAAGTCAAAGTCCCTTAGATGGAATTTGAATAAGACTGTACTCCTTCTTTACAATTGGAAGGAATTTTGCTTGTGTCTTTACACAGGACTAGCCTAAATCTATTTGGGCCCTACCAGGAATGTCTAACCTCACCCCATCAACCAAGAAGATGGCTTGCCTCTCAATGTCAGATCAAGGACAGAGGAGGCAGGCGGAGCTGGAGGAGATACTAGCCCTAACCAAACAACAAGCTCTCCTAGAAGGGCATCCATGACCTGGTGGTCATTGCCCAGGCCGTGCCCCCCAACAGGTTTCCCTTTTCTCTATTTTTCCTTTGAAGATTAAGTTTATGTGCTTTTTATTTTGTATTATTTTTTATTGCATGTACATTGGTGGTTTTCCTGCATGTGTGAGGGAGTCAGATCCTCTGGAATAGGAGTTACAGATGGCTGTGAGCTGCCGTGTGGATGCTGGGAATTGAACTCAGGTCCTCTAGAAGAGCAGCCAGTGCTCTTAACTTCTAAGCCATCACTCCAGCCCTTTTTTCTCTATTCTTATGGCTGTTTTCATTATCCTTCATTCTAACTCTGCTACTGTCCAGCCTCTTTTTAATGTTTCCAATATCCACCACTGGAGACTCTTTGCTAGGGAGACATATAACAGACACAACAAAATTACAGGAACCCAGGGTTGCCCATTTGAAGGATGCCAGACCATTGTCTGGTGCCATTTCTACTACCTCCAGCCTTTTCTTCTTCTTTCCTTACTACAGCACAGATGAGTGCCTCCAGGAGATCTCTATATATGGGGGTTGCAGACATTGGAGATGCTGAATTGAATCCACCAGCCATGGAGGCACCATGTTTGCCAACCTTAAAACTCATTTTCACCTCTCCATCAGCAATCCCTGGGAGGAACAATGGCAAATGGGAATCATGGGTAAGCTCTACCCTAATGGCTATACTAATTACCCCATACCTGATCACATATCTCTTGCCAGCTTGCCCCTACCTCCAAATTGATCTTTATCCACATTAATATTTTTCACTGGGAAGTTCGAACTCAGAAGGAGCTCTAAGCTACTCTCCTGGCTGAAGTACATCCAACATATGATGACCTCCTTCCCCTAACTACCTACCCAAAATAGTCTCAATACTTCTGTGCTTCCCTGACGCAGACCCTCTCAAGTCCCTCGTCTGCGTGTGTTGAGTTCTCTGAAGCCAAGTGGGCAGGGATTCGGCGAATGTGGGTGACAAACAGACCACACGAGAGAGAGAGAGAGAGAGAGAGAGAGAGAGAGAGAGAGAGAGAGTAGAATCTGAGTGTAATATCACAAAGTGAACACCAGTCTTATATGATACAGAAGACAAAGGGGTAGGATGTCACAGTAGGCAAGTACATTGAAGTTACCTGACACAAAACAAAGGAATGACTTCAAAAGGACTTACAGGAACCAGGTATGTTTACAGTAAAGATAAAACAGCTCTGCCTAGGGTCAGCTAAGGATTTCACACCCTAGTCACAATTTGTGCCTTTCCTTGGAGCCTTGTGAGAACTAGCATCAGGGGGTTCCGCCCTAGTGGCCCTCTTACCTCCTAGGCCCAGGTAGATTCTAAAGAGGAGTTTACCAGCTTGCTTTTAGTCTGCAAAGTAGTCTGTTTCTACCTGGCTATAATGAGGATTCCTTTGTTAGAGGGAAATCTATTTGTTCCCTAAAACTATTGCCCTTAGCAAACATTCTGCAGACCAGCTCTGAGTTGCTTTTGGCTTCTCCCTATGTAATGGTAATCAGTTTCCCTGTCTCTAGATAGTTTTCTGAATTCCCACAGAAAATCAAGAATTCTCTAGGAGCATTGGAATGCTGAAAGTCTTAGCTTATGTTAGGATTCATTCTATGCTTAATATAAAAATTCCCACTGAATGAGTGCATGGATCCATATGCCAGACTAATATAGGGACAAATCTGGGGCTTTCTGGCTATGGGAATGCCAAGGTTCCAGGAGGATGGGTTTCCTTTGAAACCCTTTGCCTCAGGACTGCTTCCAGGTTTTCAGGACTGCCAAGCAAGTCACTACTGGGATGTCCATCACACTTCCCCCTCCCTGTAGTGATTAGCAGCAGTTCCCAGTGACATCTCACTGAATCCTGTGGACTTTTACCTACTTGGAGGTCACAAAACATTCCTCTCTTCGGTCTGGCTCTCCCCGTTTGCTTATAGGAGCCTCTTCAATGTCCCATCCTACATGTTTCTATAACATCATGTCGCCAAGCCAAAGTGTGCTAGCCACTCACTACCCCCTCTCTGTTGCAACAACACTACTGGTTCCTGTGTTAAACTCCCTTTTCAAAGTTTCTGCACCCCCATAATGGTTCCTCCCCAGGTTTGTCTCTATGAGCCTGAAGAACTTACTTCACAGCTAGGAGGAGACTGAAAGAAAAGAGAAATCTTCATCCCTCTGCTCATTAAACTGGGTCTCACAGTCTCACGGTTGTGTTTTGTAAAAAGATAAGGAGGAGAGAAGAAATGTTTGATGGAGGTTCAGTAAGGTGTTGAGAAAGGGAGTACCTCTGCGGGTGCATTCAGGGAATAGGGAGGGGAGTTGAGGGAGTAGAGACTGAGAAAGGCAGGGAGAGAGAGAGTAGAGGAGTAGAGGCCGGCCATGAATGAGCATATGGAGAGAGAAGGGAAGGGAGACAAAAGGACAGAGTGAGAACAAGAAGGCAAAAGAGAGAGTAGGGGCGAGCACCCCCTTTTATAGTGAGTCATGCATGCCTGGCTATTGCCTGGTACAGTCACTCTCTCCCTGTTATCTACCTGCATGCTACTGGGCACAGTAGTCCCACGCCCCCCCCCCCCCCGCCTCCATCCTTCTTGGGGAAATCATGTAGCCTCTTGACCAAATTACAGAATCTCTCTCCATGCAAATAAAGCATTCTCAGCACCTAAGCCCGTCAACAATGTACATTCTCCTTTAAAACTCCTACCCAGTTCCCAAGATTTACATAGCCCTTATTACCCCAGAGTAAAGAGAGGCTTGTGGAATATCATCTAAGAGAGCTGTTTCACTATCATCTAGAAAAGCTGTTTTACACACACACACACACACACACACACACACACACACACACACACTAAAGAAGAGCTGTAATACTGAAAACCATCTCTGAGACGGCTTTTAGGCTTTCTCCCCTCCAGCACTCACCACCTGGACCGAGATCCTGCTACCCTGCTACCTCACACCATTCCAGTTCATCTTCATCCCTTCAAGTTCAGCGTGGTACCCAGATACCCCGAGGGAAGAAGCAGAGTTCAGAACAACAAGTAAAGATGCTGTCTATCCTCCAACCTGTATTGTTGGTCTCTTTGTCAAACTGGGGGGGTTTGGGGGTCTGTTTTATGCCAGTACTGTATTGTCTTTATGACTATAGCTCTGTGGTATGACTGGAAATCTTGGATAATAATGTCTCCTGCTGGGTTTTTTGTTTGTTTGTTTGTTTGTTTCATTTTGTTTTGTTTTGTTTTGTTTTTCATCATTGTTGTTCAAGATTGTTTTGGCTATCCTGGGTCTATTGTATTTCCAGGTGAAACTCAAGATTAGCTGTTCAATTCCCATGAAAGCTGTGTTAAAATGTAAGGGGTATACATTGACTCTGTAGATTGCTTTTGGTATGTTGGCCATTTTCGCAAGATTAACCCTACTAATCCATCAGCAGGGGAGATCTTTCCATCTTTGGTGTCTTCCTCAACTTCTTTCTTTGGCATCTTAAAAGTTTTTGAAATGTGCTTAAGTAACAAAATGTTTTAAAGGTCAGAACATTTCTGCCACAGCTGGCTTGAGTGCACGGGTGACTTAGTCACAAAGGGAGAAGGAGAAGTTGAGGGCACATTGCCATGTGTTCCTTGCTCCCCTCAGAGAGGAAGAGATGCAAACTGAAGGACTGTAACATTTGATCCTGCAGAGAGAAAATACTCCCTGAGCTGCACCGCTGAAGCAGCCTTCGCTTCCTTCGCTTCTCCTCATCTGTGTGAGCTCTCTCTGTGCTGTCTGCTCCGGAGCACTGGCAACCGGAACAACTCCACAGTCTGCTTCCTTCCACCCTTCCGGCCTGTGTTTCTAGATTGCGCTGCCACAACTCTATTTTTTTTTTTTCGAGACAGGGTTTCTCTGTATAGCCCTGGCCGTCCTGGAACTCACTTTGTAGACCAGGCTGGCTACAGAACTCAGAAATCCGCCTGCTTGTGGCTCCCGAGTGCTGGGATTAAAGGCATGCGCCACCACGCCCTGCACACAACTCTTAAGAGTGATGACGTAGTAGAACAGAGTCCAACGGAATAGCCCAGGATTGACTATAATATCAAACAGGACAAAGTGGTAAGAAAATGGAATGGGCAGAATTGTGGGTAAGTTCAAGTCAGGTGTGCAGATGACTGTAAGACAGTGTCGCCTTTCCAGGAGCTCCATGTAAAACCAAGTCTTCAATGCACGATCCCTCTACTGGACTTTGAAACCAGATTTGTCCCACCAGCTCATATGAGGATAGGTATAGAAAAGACGGCTACCACCCAGCTGGAGGAAAACCAGCCGGACGTGTGATTTTTTTTTTTATTGTCCTTTGCCCTTATCACAGGACTCAAAAGTTGCAGCTGTGCAGGTATGGGAAGCTGAAACCAATCAAGGAGATAGGGGTAAACCCTCAGGGCCACGGTCCCATTCATTCCAGATTCTAATGTAAGCTCTGAACTCATTGACAGATTTTCTTTCATAAATATTTTTAAACAAAAATTGCAAATAATACTTTTTAAACTTTTAGTTCCTTAATATAAATGGCTTCAGTTAGTTTGCCCAAAAAGGGTGTCTCTTTTCTAATTTTTCTGTAAATAATAAAATCCGTTTGTTAAAGAAAAGAACAATCATTTTGATCTCAAATAATCTCATTAATTGATATTATTTGCACTAGGGTTGAATTGCATCCTTACAGTCTAAACATAGAGGCTAACCAGAAATAGACAGGCAGTCCCAGATCCAGCANTCAGTTAGTTTGCCCAAAAAGGGTGTCTCTTTTCTAATTTTTCTGTAAATAATAAAATCCGTTTGTTAAAGAAAAGAACAATCATTTTGATCTCAAATAATCTCATTAATTGATATTATTTGCACTAGGGTTGAATTGCATCCTTACAGTCTAAACATAGAGGCTAACCAGAAATAGACAGGCAGTCCCAGATCCAGCAAATGGATTTAGGTGATGACATGAAGTAACTCTATTCTGATAAAAGATTAACAGGGCATCAACCTTTTTGTGCAATAGTTCATAGTTAATAGAATGCAACCACAATATAAAGAGTTATAATTTACATTGTGTGTGTGTGTGTGTGTGTGTGTGTGTGTGTGTGTGTGGAAAGAGAGCAAGAGAGAGAGAAGTGCATGAAACTTATAATACGTGGAATTGGTTTTGGGGTTTTTGTTGTTGTTTTGGGGGGCTTAGATTTATTTTATGTATATGAGTATGCCGTCACTGTCTTCAGCCACACCAGAAAAGGGTATCAGATCCCATTACAAATGGTTGTGAACCACCATATATTTGGAATTGAACTGGGAATTGAACTCAAGACCTCTGGAAAAACAGTCAGTTGTCTTAACCTCTAAGCCATCTCCCCAGCCCTGGTTTTGTTTTTTGTTTCTGTTTTCAGATTTACAATTTGAAATGAGTATGTTTAATATGCCATAAGATAAAATCAACATGGAGAATTTCCATGAAGAACTGGAAATTGTTTTTTTAAGCAAACAGTGAAAGTTAAGAGCTGAAGAATGCAGTGGCTGCCATTAAGTATTCAATGGCTAGGTAATGCCACCTTCAGGGACACAGTGTGGAGAAGTGTGGAGAAGCCAGAGCCCGCAGGCCTTGCTGACTTCGCGTTGGTGTTCGGAGTGGTGCTTTCCTGTGAACACAGCTAGATACAGACTCGATGCTCAGACCTAAGGCAGTCTGAGGTCGTTGGAAGAAGAGGCTGAGCCTTCCTACACAGGAAAAGCTCTTGAGATGCCAGTGCAGAGCACTCGGGCTGCTATGGCCACCTGGTCCTACACGGAGCAACAGCATCCACCACAGCAAGCCCTGAGCTCGGTGCAGAGGGCCAGCCAGGGTGGGGCTGAGCAGCGTGCACGGTCCCTGAGGCTGTAACAGGTGCTAGCGCACTGTGGCACGAGCCTGGCAAGCGCTTCAGGCAGGCAGGTGCCAGCCGCCTTCTTTGCCACCCCACCCCACCACCCCCACTTCTCAGCATCTCCTTGAAGACACTACACAGACCAGAAGCTCTGGGACCTGCTGCGGGTGACTGCACCCTTCTCCAGATTCACCACTCTCCCAGCCCCCAGTTCCCACACAGCATTGTTGGGTACCCTCCAGGACAGTGGTGGCCTCACACTACATCTTTACCCAGTAGGCTTCCTGAGGTGCCTAGAGAAGCTGGAATAAATGGAGGCCCTGTGGCTGGTGGCGCAACTAGGGTCTCCCCCTCTTCCTCACCGTGTGGACCTCAGATACAAAAGAGCCCGGTACCCAGCACCGCTCCCCATCTCCCTGTGCACGCTGCCCATCTGGTCGATGAGCCGTGCAACTTTTGCCTGCTGGATGCCTTTTCAGGCTTCAAGTCAAGCCGAGGCTATGCAATAGACAGAAAGCCAGTTGTCAACATCTGACCCCTGATACTCACCGGGACGCTTGGAAATTAGCAGCTATTCTGCAAAAATGTGCAAACCAGCTTCTGAGGAAGGTCGCTAGATTGCAGAAGCGTCCCCAGAGCACAGCAATTAAAGTATTCATACACTAATACACATGTAAAACCAAGTCTGAACTCAAGTAACAGAAAAGAGAAGCCTGGCCCAGCGCCCTCTGCAGACTTTCCCTCAGAAGTAGTTGTAGGAGATAAACCTCTCACTAGCCGACCCTTCCCTTGGAGGCCTTTCTTTCCCTTGGGTTTGTTCTAGCAAGTGTCAGGGCTGAAACAGGCCATCTTCAGTTAAACACAAGCTCTGAATATCTCAGCAGGATGTAGCATCTCCCCTCCTCTACCCCTTCACCAAAACAGCTACTGCCCTGGGGGCACAGGCTCCAGGTGACAGGTGGCTGGGTTAGTGAGATGAGCTCAGGTGATGGAAAGCCTCCTGGCTCCTGGGTCCTTGCCTCAGAGAACACAAACAGTTCTTCTCTGGCCCATAGGGAACCTTCTCTGCCCTGACATTGTGGGAATTGTCTGGGAATGGCTAGATTAAAAGAGTTCGCTGTTGCCCCCGTGTGGCATAAAATTACAAACTACAGGTGGCTCTTCACCTGCCACCTCTGCTCCACTTCCTGAACCCAAAGTGAGACATGTTTTTCATTACTTGGACAGCCTGCAGTCCTCTCCGGGCACTCAAGACCCGGAGGAGGGCTGGTCGCGACACCAAGGGGTGATCAAACACATTAGAAACTGTTCAAATCTGTAGAACTAGACAGTGATGTGAGTGTGTTTTGCTGTTTTGCAGCAAAAAAAAAGTTCACAAAGTTCACTGCGATTAAAAACTTGTTCAGTTGTGGATGGCTGATACCCAACCCCTCAGGCTTAAAGTAACAGCTGAGTTAGTGTTTCTTACACGGCCGTTTGTGGATTTAGGCTCACCGGGGTAGTTTTTACTTTAATATTACTCTCTCTGTAAACACAGACCTTATTTAATTTTGTGGCATACCTGTTTACTTAAAGGTGTTCTGGGGAAAATTAAAGAGACCGTGAAATGTGTCCATAAAATACAAAGAAGCAAGAAGCAGTCCAGCACAAAATACTAGGGCAGTGTGGGGTGGTGTTCCACACACCTTTAAGCCTGGGACTCAGGAGGGAAATCTCTGAGTCTGAGGCCAGCCTGGTCTACAGAGCCAATTCCAGGGCTGCTAGGACTACACAGAGAAACCCTGTCTTGAAAAATATATATATTTAAGTCCTCCCCCACCCCAGAATTATTGTGCAAATTCTTTTCTGGGAAGTGAACATGTAAATCTGACAACACAGCAAATAGAAACCGAAACCTGCATAAAAATAACTTGAATTTGGGTATGGTCAGGAAATAAGTGGCTACTGAGAGACTCAGTTGCAGCAACTCTGGAGGTCACAAAGTGATGGGCATGTGTGGATAGAGTATATGTGGGATCTCTATAAGTAAATTTCACAGGAAGAAATACAACAGCAATCCCAAGGAGCTGGGTGTCAGAAGAAATATGATGGTAAACTGAAAATTTCAGATTAGAGATAACTTTTGGAGATCCAAAGTGCATCGATCGTGGTGACAACAGTCAATGATATTATAGTGTGTATATGAATTTGTTTAGGAAGACCTTAAGCACTCTTAAATACACAAACACAAGTAAATGGCCACTGTCTTCAGTAACTGTGTTAAGTAACCTGTAATCATTTCCTAGTACACACACACACATCAGATCACCACACCAGGCACAAATGTTTATTTGTTGATTCTACATCAACAAAGCCAAAGAGAGAAGACAAACAGCAGATGGAGGGCAGAACCACATCATCCAATCAGTGACTTAAAACCTCTACAGACAGACAGACGTCAGGAGAGAGACACATGTGCTTTCTGTGTGTGCACTAAGGGGTCCCTAGCATAACATCTGGTGTGGAGAAAAGACTTTCTTTATGAATGAGGAGATGAATGAATGTGTACAAAAGTGAGCTGATGCTCTTATAAATGGAAGGACCAGATACCTACCTACCTAAAATTCTGCAGACATCTCTTAGACATAAAGAATTTACTAAGAAGCTGGCTGGTGATGGTGGTGCATGTTCTTAATTCCAGCACTCAGGAAAACAAAGGCAAGAGGATCTCTGTACATTTGAGGTCAGGTTCGTCTATATAGTGAGTTTTAGGACAGCCAGAGGTACATAGTGAAACCCTGTCTCCAAAGACACGGAGTGGGGTGGGGGGAGAGAAGGGGGAGGGAGGGGGGAGAGGAGGAGAGGAATCTAAGAATCTGGCTTTCTGATACAATTCCAAGTCCCCGTNCCTCCACTTGAATCTCCAGCATCTCCCTTGAAAATTGAGGCCACAGCAGGCAATTATCACACCTTATTGTACTACATATTCACCAGCAAGCATCTCAAAGGCTCACCTCTATTTGATCATCCCTATATCCTGCCTAAGTCTTTCTTATCCAATGAAAATATTTCACATTGCTACCATGAGCCAATTGTTTGATTTTTTTTTTTTTTTTTTTTTTTTTTTTTAAAGATTTATTTATTTATTATTTACTATATGTAAGTACACTGTAGCTGTCTTCAGACATTCCAGAAGAAGGATGGTTGTGAGCCACCATGTGGATGCTGGGATCCGAACTTATCACCTTCGGAAGAGCAGTCGGGTGCTCTTACCCGCTGAGCCATCTCACCAGCCCATTGTTTGATTTTTTTAATAACATTTTTATTTACTATTTGAAAATATAATACAATATATTTTGATCATATTCTTTCGCGTTCCCAATTTCTTCCAGATCCTCCTCAAACTCTCTACCCACCCAACTTCTTTCTCTCTCTTTAAAAAGAAGTGGGGGTCTATTTTGGCAGCTATTCCTAAGCTTGGGGACAGCCCTGGAGAATGGTTGATACACCCAGTAACACTCCATTGGAGAAAACTGATCTTCCTTCTTCCAGAAGCTTTCTTTTTTTTTTATTTCCAGAAGCTTTCAATTGGGAATAGCTTCTTGGTTAGGGTGAGACTTTGTGCCTACTTCCTCTCCTTCATGCTGGGATGGAGGAGCTTAGCTTACTAGCTTTTGTCTAGCTTAAGCTTACTCGCAGCTCCAGTGCACGCTACCTGAGTCTCTGTGCTTCTGCCCTTTTAAGCGGAATGACTTAGAACCTGAGGTACTAATTACAATATACAGATCTCCGACTTATATACCTTGAGCAAGTAATTGAATTTCTAATATTCTCAGTACCCTAACTTAAGATTTGGGAATATAGTTTCCATCACCATATATTTCATTCTGTAGATAGAAAAACCAAGATTAAAAATGCACTAAAAAATAAGTTTTAAATATATATGTTAAACATAAATAAGCCTATCAGAACTAGGGATGTTTTCATTTTGAGAAATAACCCCTTTTAATAATCAACTATGATTGTAGCAAGAATTTTTTTATCAAGATAAAAACAGTGAAAGAGCACAGAAATTTTTACCTAGATCTGAGGACCTTGGTAGGGTAACCCTGAATCAATTACTGAGATTCTTCAAATTCAATGTCCTCATCTCTAAAAGAGGAAAAGGTAATGTCTCCCTCACAATATATAATTAAACACACTAACAAGCCAAGCCATGGTGGCATACATCCTTGATCCCAGCTGTTGGGAGGCAGAGATAGGAGGGTCTCTGAGTTTGAAGCCAGCCTGGTCTACAGTGCAGCCAGGGCTACACAGAGAAACCTTGTCCCAAAAAAATAATACATGCATGCATACATACTTACTTACTTGCATAAAAACAATAATAAAATTATTGAGCCTAGTACAAAGCAACTAAAACAAGAGTAAGCGAGTTCAGTCCTATAATCCAACACAATAAATTCCCTGCATGACAAGGACTCCTCAGCTCTAGACTTACGTGGCATTTTGATCGTATGGTGTCTGATCAACCCACTGCCATTGTCCATGGCCCTTTGGATCTGACAGCCCCACATAATAAGCAGCACGAGGGTTCAGAGTGTTGGTGATGAAATCCTAAAGGGAAAAAAGGAAATAGAACTCAGCTTGGATTGAGTAGGTTGGTTAGTGAGCTTGCTTGCTTGCTTGCTTGCTTGCTTGCTTGCTTGCTTGCTTGCTTGCTTGCTTGTTGAGCTATTGGAAATTGAAGGGAGAGGGACAATCAGCTTCAAGGATGCAGCCCTCTGATAGGCCATCCATGTTCCCAAAGATGGCCCTATATTCATGTACAAACTGGAAACAGGAAAAGGAATCAATGGATTTAAAATAATTTTTAAGAACATATTGTGTTCTTAAAGGAAAGAGTAGAGGTTGGGGGATAGGGGACAAGTTGGGAGGGAAGGGCGTGGGAGAGCATGATCAAATACTATATACATCTATATATCAAACAATAAAATACTTTCTTCTTTAATTCTTTTCTTCTTTCAGGTGTGGAAGTGTGTGAGCATGCTCACTGATAGAGATTCACAACAGAATGAGCAACTCAGAGTTGCTAGCATGCCAGTGGTTTTTTTTTTCTCTCTTTATTATATATTTTCTTCATTTACATTTCACATGTTATCCAGAAATTTTCCCTTACCCTCCCGCATCCCCGCCCTGCTCCCCTACCCACCCCCTCCCACTTAATGGCCCTGGCGTTCCCCGGTACTGGGGCATATAGAGTCTGTATGGCCAAGGGGCCTCTCCTCCCAATGATGGCCAACTAGGCCATCTTCTTCCATATATGCAGCTAGAGACATGAGCGCAGGGGGAAGTAGTTAGTTCATGTTATTCTTCCACCTATAGGGTTGAAGACCCCTTCAGCTCCTTGGGTACTTTCTCTAGCTCCTACCTTGGGAGTCCTGTGTTCCAACCAATAGCTGACTGTGAGCATCCACTTCTGTGTTTACCAGGCACTGGTATAGCCTCCCACAAGACAGCTATATCAGGTCTCTTTCAGCATTATCTTGCTGGCATATGATATAGTGTTTATTTTGGTGGCTGATTATGAGAGGGATCCCTGGCAGCCACCGTCACTGGTTGGTCCATCCTTTTGATTCAGCTTCACACATGATCTCTGTAACTCCTTCAGTGTGTGCTTTGTTCTTAATTCTAGGAAGGGGCAAAGAGATCACATGTTGAACTTCATTCTTCTTGAGATTCATGTGTTTAGTAAGTTGTATCTTGGGTAGTCTAGGCTTCTAGGCTAGTATCCACATATCAGTGAGTACATATTATGTGAGTTCTTTTGTGATTGGGTTACCTCACTCAGGATGACACCCTCCAGATCCATCCATTTGCCTAGGAATTTCATATATTCATTGTTTCTAACAGCTGAGTAGTACTCCATTGTGTAAATGTACCAAATTTTTTGTATCCATTCCTCTGCTGAGGGACATCTGGGTTCTTTCCAGCTTCTGGCTATTATGAATAAGGCTGCTATGAACATAGTGGAACATGTGTCCTTATAACCAGATGGAAACTCTTCTGGGTATATGCCAAGTAGAGGTATTGCTGGATCTTCCGGTAGTACTATGTCCAATTTTCTGAGGTACCACCAGACTGATTTCCAGAGTGGTTGAACAAGCNGACTTGAAGTTCTTGTCATACAAATCTTTCACTTCCTTCGTAAGAGTCACACCAAGATATTTTATATTGTTAGTGACTATTGTGAAGGGTGATGTTTCCCTGATCTCTTTCTCAGCCAGTTCATCCTTTGTATAGAGAAAGGCCATTGATTTGTTTGAGTTGATTCTATATCCAGCTACTGCACTGAAGCTGTTTATCAAGTTCAGGAGTTCTCTGGTGGAGTTTTTGGGGTCGCTTATATATACTATCATATCATCTGCAAATAGCGATAGTTTGAGTTCTTCCTTTCCAATTTGTATCCCCTTGACCTCCTTTTGTTGTCGAATCGCTTGCATGCCAGTGTTTTTAAACATGTTCTTTAAATCTATATTAATATATGATGAATACAAGTACAGGGTAATATTTCATCTGAGTTCTTTGTGATTACATAAATATAAGAAGAAAAGGACAGTATATAAAATCTGTCGCTTGAGGAGCCCACTCACATTACATGGGAAAGCAATCTCTATCCTCAATCCTAAAGAATTGCTAGTGGACCCTCGCTTCCTTCCTTCACTATAAGTTGGCATTCCTCAAAGCTGCACCTGAGAGAAAACCAGCAGATCTCATCATTTTCTTTCCTTAGCTTTAGAGATTCTTTAATCTCATTCCTGACTGGCTTTTCAGAATTTAACTTTATTTCCTACCCAGCTTCACAGCCTCTCTAGTGTGCAGTTAATGTGAAACATTTGCATATCAAAATCACAAACTGGCATTTCAGGCAGAACATGTTATCATTTAACCCTCCTGAGTTGAACCTTTATGATGGCACAGTCTTGTAGTGTTGTTTAGTTCCATTGAAGTGGGACCAAGGTGTAGAAGGCAAACGTTAAAACAACCATTCTTGCCTATCTGATGGAAAGCTTTCTGCCAGAGCGCGCGCACACACACACACACACACACAAACACACACACACACACACATCAATTCCCTCTTAATAAAAACAGGCAGACAGCATGCCAGGCCCAGGTCCCACTCTCCCAGGATGCACCTGCTCTTCCTGGCTCTGGATCACCAGCAGATGAGCTCCCCTGAGGGAACACTTCTCTTCACTCTTACTCCAGGATGCAGTGTCACAGGAAGTGAAGTAGCAGTGGGAATCAAATGGCTTCCAGTTCTTTGGACAACAGCTCCAGACTTTGTCTTTATTGGAAGAAAGAGATGTAAATACAAAGCACAGTATTTAAATAAGGCATAACACAAAAATAATACCAAGGACTAGGAAGAAAGTAACTTATCGTGTCAAGAACCAGAAGGTTTTCAAACTAAAAGGAAAGAAGGAAAGAAGGAAGGAAGGAAGGAAGGAAGGAAGGAAGGAAGGAAGAAAGAAAGAAAGAAAGAAAGAAAGAAAGAAAGAAAGAAAGAAAGAGAGAAAGAAAACACACCTCCAAGATAAACACACCTCCAAGATAAACACACCTCCAAGATAAACACACCTCCAAGATAAACACACCTCCAAGATAAACACACCTCCAAGATAAACACACCTCCAAGATAAATACACCTCCAAGACCCTGGGAACATCAAGGAAGAGGGAGCGGAAAGAATGTAAGGTCCAGCCGGGCAGTGGTGGCACATGCCTTTAAACCCAGCACTTGGGAAGCAGAGGCAGGTGGATTTCTGAGTTCCAGGACAGCCAGGCTATACAGAGAAACCCTGTCCCCCTCCGAGAGAGAGAGAGAGAGAGAGAGAGAGAGAGAGAGAGAGAGAGAATGTAAGGGCCAGAGGATGGGAAGGAGTGTTGACTTCTGGACACCACATGGCTGCTGCACATTAGAAACTCACAGTGGTGGTGAACCGCACAACACTGAACCAATCACCTACTCTTTCTAGAGCTTAACAGTTTAAGGTTGCAGAATGAGGAAATCATGTTCTTTCTTCAGTTGGGTAGCCACTGATACATTGCCCTTATCAAGTAATTAACCACCCCACCCCACCATGCTGGCGTGGCTCACAGAAAGAAAGACAGGAAAGTAAGAGGAAGAAGAGTGGAGGGAATTTGAAATAAAGAAGGATCTTGGTGGGAAAGCACAGGGGATTAAAAGAGGATAATAGGGGACTTTGATCAAAGAACATTATATATATGTGTGAAATGTGAAAGAATATTTATTAAAGCAGAAAAAATAACAATAATGTTAGAATTTTTTGAACAAGCTTTAAAGCACCCATGATGAAAGTGCTTCAGTGAGCAGGATAACCTGCGGGGTGCAATCGTGGCGTGAATACCTTGGTGGTAACCAACACCTTTCTAATTGGACTTAAGATCCACTCAACAAGAGGGAAATCATGTCTGGTACTAGAAATCTAACTAACTATCTAGGGTTAGTAAAGTCACAGATCTTGGAGAAGACCCTACAACTAACCTTATTAAACCAGCATAATCTCTAACTTCACTCTAAATATTTATCCTTATACCCACAGATAAGTGTAGCCCTCACTCCTCATCAAGGAAACTTCCCTAAGCAACACAAACAGATCATTACAGAAAACACAACTAATCAAAATGCAGAGTTATGGAGCCCATTCCCAAGAAAACACCTAGAAAACAATTCCAGCACCTAAGGCTCAGGGATCCTTTCTATAAGAGAGGGTGGAAAGAGTGTAAGGCTGAGATGAACAGGGAGTTTACTATGAGATTGTGTCTCCTAGAAAAGTCAGAAGTACATCTGTCAAGTCTCACCAGCATGACTGCCCACGCATGAGCTGAACAAGGATGACAATAGACAAGCTCATCTGGATGGGGTGTGAGGCAGGGAGTCTCCAAGGCCTCAACCCACACAAAGAACTATAGGCAACTAAGGAATACTAAGAGTGGGCGAAGCAGTCTTCCTCAGGGAAGAGTATACCCACTGGTTCTCTAATACCAAATGGTCAGCCCTGAAAACAAGCATACGTAATTATCGTTATACATAATGAGCAGGTTGTACTTCAAGGGGAGCCTTTGGGAATATATAGACAGACAGACAGACAGACAGACAGACAGACAGACAGACAGACAATATACATATGTAACAACAAATTAATAAAGAAAGAGGCCATGAATTTAAGAGAGCACAGGGAGGGTTTGGAGGGAGGAAAGAAGAAAATTAAGTAATTATATTATAATCTCAAAAAATAAAAGAAATGCCTTTAATCCCAACACTTGGAAGGCAGAGGCGGGCAGATTTCTGAGTTCAAGGCCAGCCTGGTCTACAAAGTGAGTTCCAGGACAGCCAACTGGAACTCTAGTGAGTTCCAGGGCTATACAGAGAAACCCTGTCTCGAAAAACCAAAAAAAAAAAAAAAAAAGGCATTGCCACTATGCCCAGTAAAAAAAAAAAAAAAAATTAATAAATAAAAGAAATAACTTTAAGCGCTTCAAAGAGAAGAGACAGACATCTTGGCAAAAAAATAAAAGCCAGAAGAATCAAAATGGATTTTTTTTTTTACTTGAAAAATGCAGAGGACACACCTAATTGTACAGGGACTTGATCTACAAGGGTGGGGAGATACTACTGATGTGGGAGGAGTCACACTCTCAGAGGTGAAGGGGGGATGGAAGGGGTAACCCTGGGAGAGGGGACTTGGAGGGGAAAGCATATGGGATACATAAATGTTTTAAAAATCTGTATTAAAAAATGCAATAACCTTTTCCATTTACAATAGACGGCACTGATAGCAGAATGGAGGGGACAGACAAATCAATGAATTGTCAAACAGAATAATAATTAAAAAAATAGCAACTTAACAAAAATGAAATACACACATAAAAGAACCACAGCCTCATATTATGATCCCAAATGTGTATACAGCAGATAACACAGGACCAAGATATGAGAAGTGTAAACTGACACATGGGGAAAGAGAAAGGAGGCACTCCGGGGCAGAGAAAACCACTCAGAAAAACAGGAAGAGTGTAAAAGGGCATTTGCCAGCATGCTGAAAACAGTTCATAAGTAGGTAACAAACAAAAAACCTTAGAATTCCTGACTACACTTCTAAATAACTATATCTCAAACATCAAGGTCTATTTTTACAGCATATGAACTTGGCTGGGGATGTAGCTGAGTTAGGACATTCACCTAATGAGCAAGAAGCTCTGGGTTCCAAGCACAGCACACCATAAAACGCAATGTGATGGTGCAATCACAGGGCTAGGAAGGGGGAGGCAGGAGGATCCAAAGTTTATGCCATCTTCAGCTACGTAAGCTTGAGACCAGCCTAGGCTGCATGGAACTCTTATCTCAAAATAAAATGGAACTGGACAAAAATGAAAATACGATATGTCAAAACTTGTAGTACACTATCCTTCAAAGAAAGGATCGGGGCTACACAGGCTGAGAGGAGGCTGAAGGAAGAGTCTATCCATCCATCGTGAGTCTAGGATAGAGCCCTTTTAAATCCCAGGAGGAAGGAAACAGAGCCTTGAAAGTGAAATGTCGAAGGGGGAGAAAGACCAACAAGATGTGTATCAAATTATAATATAAAATAAATGTTCTTGGGTACATGTAGACACCACTGACTGAGTACAGTAATGATGGGTAGAAAAGATGAATCTCATATGCATAAGAATTGCAAAATATTGCGTTGGTATGTCTAATGGCTAACAATCCACTTCTGAGGATGCTGCCCTAGAAATGCTTGTGTAGGGTGCTTACGCTCATTGTTTGACAAACGGATTCCAGGTAGATTAAGTTTTACCTTCCACAGACGAGTGGTTTTTTACACAATGCAACTTTGCGTGATTCAGTCGTTCTAGAACATTTTTCTCTTCAAGGAGATCAGAATACATTTGAAACAAAACTGGGGGAAAAAAGAATAAACGATACTCGTTTTCCTGGTAGCGTTATAATTTTACTCTTTACTCATTCCTTCTCCCCGACTCCCACCCACCACGCCTTTTCTTGTTGTTGTTACTTGTTTCTTTGAGGCAGAGTTTAGCTGTGTAACCCAGACTAGTCTCACACAATTTCCTGCCTCCCCATCCAGAGAACTAGGAGACATGAGCCCTCACACCCAGCTCTTAGTGAATCAAGACTGTCATGTTAATTCCAACTTAAAACTAACTCACAGACACAAATTGGGCAGATAGGGACCTGGGGGATGGATCTGGGAGGAATTAGAGGAAAGAATGTAGATGAATATGATTAGAATACATTGTATGAAATCCTCAAATAATTAATAGAAATATATATTTAAAATAAAAAAGAAGGAAATATAGGGAGGCGGAGGCAGAGACAGGCGGATTTCTGAGTTCAAGGCCAGCCTGGTCTACAAAGTGAGTTCCAGGACAGCCAGGGCTACGCAGAGAAACCCTGTCTCAAACCCCCCCCCCAAAAAAAGGAAATATCCATGTCTGTGCTTTGTAATGAATATGTTTTGTCTTGTTCTGTTCTGGTTTTTAACTAACTGATCTATCCCTTTAGAACTGGGGGCTTTTCTCTTTCCCCATTGTGTCCCATGTGCTCCTTGACCCACCACATTCTGGGTTTTGCTTCTATTTCATTGAAACCATCCTGGCACGATGGTACCTATCTGTAATCCAAAGGCTGGGGAGGTGGAAACAGGAGGATTACCAACTCCAAGCCAGCTCGTACTAGGCATCAAGTTCAAATCCAGTCTAAGCTACAAAGTGGGACAGTGATTTTTTTGAAATAGATTACCAATAACATTTAGAGCACCTGTTGTCTGCCTTGGACTCGACCACAGTTTCTTCCCTCTCAGCTCACAGGACACTGCTGCTTTGCCTCGCCTGTCTTGCCGTCACTTCTTACTGTCTTTCACAATCTCTTCCTCCATCCACCCCTCTAGAAATGCCACACTCCTCACCTCCCAGTCACTACTCTTCCTTCTCCCACTAAACACTCTTTCCAAGGGATGGTTATAATTCCCATGATCTCACCTGCTGCCTGAATGTGAAGGACTGGAAACCCTCAGATCTTCTCTCCTGACATGCAAGTATGTGCTCATGTGCTCACTGAACACGACAGTTGAGGATAAACTCAACGCGCTCAAAATCCAAATCAGCATCTGCTGTCCTCACCCTGTTTTGTCCACCCGTGTGACCACGTCACAGCCAAGTCTGCCAAGTTCGGGTGTTGGAGTGGCTTCACTTCTCTGGTCCCTTCATCCTCAGATCTTGATGTTCATCAAGTCTCTTCCACCAGGCTCTGTCTCCTTTACCATCCTTCACAGACACTACCCTTGGGTCAGTCTCTGCTGGATGTTGGGTTTGCTTTCTAGCTTTTCTCTTGACCTCTAGTTTCTCTATTCCATTTACATGCCGGTCTGACAATGCACTCCTGCAGGTCTAATATGGCCGTTTTTATTCCCTGCCTAAAATTCATCAGTGGCTTCTCCTGATTGTGACACACTACAAAAATGCTAATGATTTTTAATATTCCTATATCTATGCTGGCTACTTCCAAATTGAGACTCTGAGAGGCATGACTGACTCTCATCCTCTGTCTTGTGCTCCAAGATGTTCAGTGAACAAAGATGGGCTATCCTGATGAACGAGAGAACTGTGGCCACATTGCTCCTGTAATCCCAGGTGACAGTCTCTTCCTTAGAAGCTATGTTGCATGTGTCTGGCCACACACATGTGGATGGCTGAGTTCTAAGGGTTTCAGGAGCCTCCTACTTATGTCAATATACTCTGCCAAGCCATAGAAGCATCAAACAAACAAATAGCAGTCTTAATCCATAAAATTTTAGAACCACTTGTTAAGAAGCAAAAGATACTTGAAAGAATGTCTAGTGGAAAAATGCAAACCCTTTTTTGTTTTGAAGACAAGATCTTACAGCATAGCCAGGCTGGCCTTGAACATACTATGTAGCCCAGGATGGTCTAGAATTTGCAAACCTCCTGCCTCAGTTTCCCAAGTGCTAGGATTATAGGCATGTGACGCCATGCCCAGCCCAGACATTTTTTTAGTGCTAACTCAGCACTTTCCCCATTCTGCGTCCTGTTTGTGTCTACCGCCTATGATCTCATTGCTTCCTCACTGGGCACTGTGTATTCCAAACAAGCTAGCTTACTCTTTCCCATCTTATACTTCTGGGGCACTGCTGGCCCACACAAGCCTAGACATCATCACCCCCTCCAGCCCTGCCTCAGCCCCCTGTGCTCACACACCCTGCCTGTGCAACACTTCCTATACAATTTTGTAGGTGTCACTTCTGACCACTCTCTGAACACTTTAAGAGCAGGGCCATTGTTCTCTCTAGACCCTCTAACACACTGTGCAACACACAGTAGGTGGATATCACTAATTATTGAAAGGAAAGATAAAATATACAAAAAATATACTAATTTTACACTATTATTTTTAGACAAGTAGCCACCATGTAACTGGCTGGCCTGAAACTAGAGATCTACCTGCCTCTGCCTCATGAGTGCTTGGATTAAATTAAAGGCATAGGCCACCATGCCTGGCCTTGCCTTTAGATTTTCTAATAAATTCAGAAAGCTAACCTTATATAGAAATGCTCTATTTGTTAAATTGGCTTAGATCTCACATAGTCTGGAGCAGGAACAAAATAATTAGAAGGAGTTACACTGGAACGCTGTCCCTGGAATAGCCTGGTCCATGTCTTTTCATCCCCTACTCATTCCAAAAGATGGGCATCTGTGTATCCAATGGTGCTGGCTTCTAAATGCTGCCAAGGAGACACATATTCATCCTTGGTACTAGAATCCAATGAAGATGCCAACAAACATGTATATGCTTCTCTAATGACAATGAATGATTTTTTACAGGAAAGTCATTCTGTAATTTAAAATTCCCAAATGTCTTCCCAAAGAAAGTTTCTTTTTCAGATTTCTTGGGAAAACCACTGATAATTATCTGTTTCTAATGGATGTCTCTCTTTGTGCCAGACAGACATTGCTTACTTATTCTGTTGGCATACTTACTGATCAGAGCAACAGAGAATAAGATTGCCAACAGCAGGAAAAATATCCACAAGGCAAGAAGCAGCCTGGGAAAGCCAGGATTACTTTTGTGAATGGTGGTCTTCTTTGGGAGAGCTAAAGGAAAAAAATAAACTAATTAAATCAGTAATGAATTCTACCATTTCCTCTCCCTCATCTTCTCCCCTTTCTACCATAATATATTAATAGAACAGACTCTTGTATTATATTTGGTATTCTATTTACTTGACAATATATTGCAACTTTAAGAAATTAGTTTGTATTTTGGGGACAATTTTATCTTGAAGGAGCATTTGAGTATCCCTTTCTCCACCCAAATTGGAGAGAGGAAGCAGAACCTCACACATACTGAATGCAAGCTCTGTTACTAGAGTTACTAAGGTCTATACTGTTTCTGAGAGAATTTCTTTTTAACTGTTTGGATATTTCAGCCAAACAGTAGGTGGAGCTTGGGGACTCTTATGGAAGACTGGGGGGAAGGATTGTGGACTCTGAAGGGGATAGGAACTCCACAAGAAGACCAACAGAGTCAACTAACCTTGACCTCTGGGGCTCTCAGAGTCTGAACACCAACCAAAAAACATCCATAGGCTGGGTCTCTCTGCTCATATGTAGCATATGTGCAGCTTGACCTTCATGTGGGTCCCAAACAACTGGAGCAGTGGGACTATCCCAAAAGCTGTTGCCTGTAAGTGGGATATGTTCTTCTAGCTAGGCTGTCTTGTCTGGCCTTAGTGAGAGAGGAAGCACCTAGCCTTGCAGAGTGTCAAGATGGGGAGGGGAGATATCCTGGGGGCTCCCATCCACTCAGAGAAGAAAGGATGGGGGATTGGGGAGGGATGGTAGGAGGGGATAACCAGGAGGTGCACAATGAGTGGGATGTGAAGTGAATAAGTAAAAAAATAAAATAAACTGTATAGGAAGGAAACAGTGATGTCCATTGGATAAACATGAAAGCACAACTTTCTTTCTTTCTTTTTTTTTTTTTTTTTTTTTGGTTTTTCAAGACAGGGTTTCTCTGTATAGCCCTGGCTGTCCTGGAACTCACTTTGTAGACCAGGCTGGCCTCAAACTCAGAAATCCACCTGCCTCTGCCTCCAGAGTTCTGGGATTAAAGGTGTGCACCACCACAGCCGGAGAAATCACAACTTTCTATCCCTGACACTAACTCATTAATATCGGTATTTGAGAGACACAAGTGTGTTTGTGTGTGTGTGTGTGTGTGTGTGTGTGTGTGTGTGTGTGTGTGTGCCCTTCTATGGAGTTTTAAGATGTACATACATGTGTGCATATTTCCCCATATGACTGACATATCACAATCACTTATTTCTGTTCTGTTATTTTCATGGTCATTTTTCTGTCACCATATTTTCTTCTTTAATGTTCTTTATTATGGCTACGTAGTAGTTTGTTGTATGTTGAAATAATCTCCCAAACTGCCTCTAGTATTACTGTGAAGCATGCAAAACCATCTAAGTCTATATAAGCATACTTCATATGGTCTAATGTCATCTTTTTAGCTGTCTCTTGATTAGAAACCATTTTCTGAGTTGACAGAGACTGAGGGGGGAAGAGGCATAAAGGAGAGGGAGAAAGAACAAGAAGGTAGTAGGGAGGACGAGGCAAATGTCACAGCTGCTTTCAGACTTGGTGAACTTAAATGTGTGTGGGGTGTGTGTATGTGTGTGTGCATGTATGTGTATATGTATGCATGTGTGTGTGTGTGCTGGTGTGTATGTGTGTTTGTATATGTTGGTGTGGGGGTGTATGCATATATGTGTGTATACATGTATGTGTATGTGTGTATGCTGGTGTGTGGGGGTGTATGCATTTGTGTGGGGTGTATGAGTGTGTTGGTGTGTGGGTGAGTATGCATTTATGTATGTGTGCATATGTATATTCCTGTGTGTGTGTGCATTTGTGTGAGGAGTGTATGAGTGTGTGTGTGTGTGTGTGTGTGTGTGTGTGTGTGTGTGTGTGTGTGTGTGTGTGTGTGTGTGTGTGTGTGTGTGTGTGTGTGTGTGTGTCTAGANAGCAAATGAGGATGTACTGTTCTGGGGGTGTGGGAAGCTTTACCTGAAGACGAGTCTGAGATGGTACATGAAGATGAGTCTGAGATGATGCCTGAGGAAACAGGTTGATTTTTGAAGTTCACGTCAGTATAAATGTTTGGTAACGCCATATTGAGAAGATACCTGCTGTCTTCAGAGAACCTGTGGCAGTCTTAATATAGTTTATATAAACAAGAAGTAAACATGGTAAGGATTAATCCAGCATCCAGGATAAGGTGCAGACACACTTAATGGGCAAACACCTCTGAGAGTAAGTACAGCATGAAAATTTAAAACCACAGTGTGGGACTCTCTGGGCCACAGAGCGCCGATCCCCACAACCAGAAGAAAAAAACAAAAGAATTGCAAGCTTCAAACGCATTTGGCATGGTTATGCAAACACTGTGCAAAGTGGCCTGAACAGGGAAGAGGAAGAAATAAGAAGGAAAGGAAAAAGAGGAACCAGGCATTAGAGAAGATTCCCCTGAAACCCGTGCTCTCAGCTCTCCGCAGCAGAGTTTGGGCACTTCCACAGGCAAACGTGATTTCTGCAGCCAACATGAGCTAAAAGCTGCCTATAGCTAGAAACAACATTCATTTTAGCCCAACAGTCAAGTTCTGAGCTTTACATTCTAAGAGGCTCCTTGACCTCGGCATCTTTCTGGCTCTACAGAATGTGCACCACTGTAAGACAGGGCAGATTTCCAAAATCTGCAACCTGTGTTCCTTCATCTTGGGAGTGAGGAGCTCCTAAAAACCAAGCCAAAGCCCTGGGATGGCTCTGGACTTTGTCTTCTGCTGTGTCAAGTACCCACCTCTGCTAGCAGTTCTTCTGCTTTCTCCAGATGATTCCCTCGGAGATGCTGGACTCCAGATGATTCCCTCAGAGATGCTGGAGACTGGCAGACTGTGCCTGGCTGCCATCTACCAACTTCACTCATGCCATGTGCTGCTTTTTAGAGCACACACACACACACACACACACACACACACACACACACACACACACACTGCCCCTTGTGCATGCTCCCTACACAGACCCTGAGATCAGTTCTCCCTAGTGTCTCAAGTTTGTTCTATATCTTCTCAGGAACATGAGGGGCTCAATGCACTGGGAGATTAAACCTTATGTGTCTTTCCTGCGGAGTCAACACAGTTCTTCACAACTCAGGAATAGGAGGATGTGCTTTGTCAAGCGTGCCTGTGAAGCATGGGTGAACACACACACACACACACACACACACACACACATGCCTGCGACGCACATACCACAGCATGGAGATGCTGTGGGCTGGAAGGAGCAGGCCCTCCTTCAGTAATGTGGCAAAGTTGCAATAGACAAGAGACGCCACAGAAAAATTAGATACCTGAGGAGCAAAAGGCCAAATGCTAGGAAATAAGCAGCACTCTTAAAATATCTGAAGGATCAGAAACAAACATTAGGTAATTTAAACTGAGTGCTGTGAAATATTGTTAAAGATATCCAAATAACTAGCTCAGAATAAACCAATGGACCATCCACCAATCCAAGGGAGGCCCAGCCCCAGGAGGAACTCACCAGCAGCCACCCAAGAAGGCAGCAATGGATGGTGAGACACAAGGAGCCAGTGGAGGTACCTGATGCCAATATGTGGAATTTCTCCAGAGAAAAAGAACCATCCTGGGACCCCCACACACATTCAAGTGCCCCAAACTGTCAACCCAAAGTCACAGCTCTTACCACAAGGGAAGTGACAGTTTATTCTGGAGTCAAATATGAGTGACAATGATATGGAGATACAGAGTCCTACTCTTCCCAATGCCATGTTCCAGTGTGCTGCTGACATTCATAAAGTCTTTATACTTGTGGAAGGAAGCAAAGGCAGTAAGTGTCCCCAATGAGAGTGACTTGGAAGAAATGTAAGAATGTTTCAAAGAATTCAAAAGTGAGTTCAAACAATTCAAAAGAAGGATAATGATTATGCTCCCAAAAGTCAGCCTAGCATTAGAATGGCACTATCCATAAAGCTCCCCCTAATGGAGACATCTCTAGAGCAAGACATCCTCCCTGCCTCTGTGTCTCTGAAACCAACATTCTTCCTGATAAGCAGCCAAACTCTCCAGATGCCTGTCCTTGAGACCTTAAAGAAATAACAAACTCAAAGGAGATTAGGGCCCCACATTTAAATCAAGAAGGAAAGGTAATCAGAGATCACAGACAGTTAAATAAAATTAGTCCCTGAACAGACACACATTAACCACCCCACCCCACCCCCGACTCCAGGCTTCAGTTCCATCCCACCAAATGATTACAGCCCTCCACTCCCCTTTTCTGTGAACACTCAGGAGATTCCCGACTGTACTGTATATAAACCCCGTGTTTTCCAGACTCAGGCATCCCTTGCCAGCATTCGCCCTGTGAGTGTGAGGCATGTGATCGGAGTTTGAACTTGAAACAAGACTTTTGCAAATTGCAGCGGACTTTGAAATTCTTGGGCTTGTCTGCGTTTCCTATGGACTCAGAACATAACAAGTACATACCATACGTGTCTTTCTGGGTCTAGGTTACCTCCCTCAGGATGATATTTTCTAGCTCCATCCATATGCATGCAAATGTCATGATGTCCTTGTTTTTAATAGCTGAGTTGTATTCCATTGTGTAAATGTACATTTTCTTTATCCATTCTTGGGTTAAGGGACATCTAGGTTGTTTCCAGTTTCTGGATATTATAAATAAAGCAGCTACAAAGTTGAGCAAATGTCCTTGTGGTGTGGTGGGGCATCTTTTAGGTATATGCCCAGGAGTCATATAGCTGGGTCTTGAAATAGAACTATTCCAATTTTTCTGAGAAATTGCCAGAGTTCCAAGGTGGTTATACAAGTTTGCATTCCCACAAGCAATGGAGAAGTGTTCCCCTTGCTCCACATCCTAGCCAACATGTGCTATCACTTGAGTTCTTGATATAAGCCATTCTATGGGGTATAAGATGGAATCTCAGAGTCATATTGATGACTAAAGACTTGAACAATTCTTTAAGTGCTTGTTGGCCATTAGAGATTCCTGTTGAGGATTCTGTTCTGCTCTGTACTGCATTTTCAAATTGGGTTATTTGGGTTGTTGGTGTTTAATTTCTTGAGTTATGTTAATATATTTTGGATATTAATCCTCTAAGGGATGTAAGGTTAATAAAGATCTTTTTCCCATCCATAGATTGCCATTTTGCCCTATTGATGGTGTCCTTTGTCTTTCAGAAGCTTTTCAGTTTCATGAGGTCCCATTTATTAATTGTTGATTTTCGTGCCTGAGTTGTTGGTGTCCTGTTTAGGAAGTTGTTTCCTGTATTAATGTATTCAAAGCTATTTCCCACTTTCTCTTTCATTAGATATAGCGTGTCTGGTTTTATGTTGAGGTCTTTGATCCACTTGGAATTGTGTTTTGTTCAGGGTTATAGATATATGGATCTGTTTGCATTATTCTACATGCAGACATCCAGTTAGACCTGCATCATTTTTTGAAGATGCTTTCTTTTTTCCATTGTATGATTTTGGCTTCACTGTCAAAAATCAAGTGTCTGTTCATGTGTGGATTTATTTCTGGGTCCTAGATTCAATTCCGTTAACCAACCTGTCTGTCTTTATGCCAGTACAATGTTATTTTTATTATTGTTGCTCTATGGAACAGTTTGAAACTTTTATTGTACAAGATTTTTAGCTATTCTGAGGGGGGGTTTTCCCCCCATATGAAGTTAAGAATTGCTCTTTCAAGGTCTGTAAAGAATTGTGTGGGAATTTTGGTGGGGATTGTATTGAATATATAGATTGATTTTGGTAAAATGTATATTTTTACTATGTTAATTCTACGAATCTATGAGCATGGGTGATCTTTCCATTTTCTGATACTTCCTTCAATTTCCTTCTTCAGAGACATGAAGTTCTTGTCATACACATCTTTCACTTGCTTAGTCAAGAGTTACATCCAGCCAGATATATTATTTGTGAAGGGTGTTGTTTCCCTAATTTCTTTCTCAGCCCATTTGTCATTCATATAAAGTAGGGTCACTGCCTGACGGTGAGCCCCATCCTGTGGCGTGGGTGTGGCCCATGCAATGGGTCTTTCCTGAGTGGGGAAGGAAGGTTCATCTGTCGGTGGACCCCCTCTGGTTTTTTCCTTCCTTCGCCTTACCTCCACCCGCCTCCCGGCCACCGCAGCGGCTCAAAGGTGCCTGCCTCTTTCCCTTTAGGCTTGTCCTCTTCCACGTGCATGGGGATGGTTGTGAGTTAGGGTCCTGGGAGGTGGTCAGGGCCCGCTGCTCTCTCAGCATTCTCTCTGGTGGCTGTCTGTACCGCCCCACTTCTGACCTCGAGTGTCCACCCCACCCCTGTCTGGGCACCTAGCTGTCTCGTTCCAGTGGGTAGGTTTAAAGACCTTCGGAGAAGGTCGCCATTCTGCCACCCACCGGGGTCAGGGAGGGGAACAGGGAAGCGGTAGGGAGTCAGTCGGGAGTGCTCCTGGATCAGGCTGGAGAGATGGCTCAGCCCTTAAGTGCACTGACTGCTCTTCCAGCAACCAATGGAATCCAATCCCTCTTCTCGTGTGTGTGTGTGTGTGTGTGTGTGTGTGTGTGTGTGTGTGTGTGTGTGTGTGTCGGAAGACAGCGACAGTGGACTCATATACATAAAATAAATCTTTTTTAAAAAAATAGATAAAATAAATAAATAAAGGAGGGGTACTGATTATTTGAATTGATTTTTGTATCCAGACACTTTGCAGAAAGTGGTTATCAGCTGTAGGAATTTCCTGGTACAATCTTGGGGGTCATTTATGTATGCTGCCATTTCTTCTATGAATAGCAATAATTTCACTTCTTCTTTTCCAATTTGTAGCCCCTTGATCGCCTTTAGTTGTCTTATTGTTCCAGCTAGAACTTCTCTCTGTATATTGAATAGATGCAGAGAGTGGGCAGCCTTGTCTTGTCCCTGAATTTGCTTAAAGTTTCTCTCCATTTAATTTGATGTTCATATTGCTCTGCTGTATATTGCCTTTATTGTGTTTAGAGATGTACCTTGTACTCCTGATCTCTCCGAGACTTTGAACATGAAGGGATGTTGGATCTTGTCAAAGGCTTTTCAGCATCCCAGGTGGTTTTTCTTCTTTCAGTCTGTCTATATGGTGGATAACATTAATGGATTTTCCTATTTTGAATCATCTCTGTGTCTCTGGGATGAAGTCTACTTGATCATGGTGGATAATGTTTTGGGTGTGTTCTTGGATTCTGTTTGCAAATATTTTATTGAGTGTTTTTGCATCAGTGTTCAAAAGAGAAATTAGTCTGAAATTCTCTTTCATTTTGTTGAGTCTGTGTGGTTTAGGTATCAGGGTGACTATGACCTCATAGAATGACTTTGGCAATGTTCATTCTGTTTGTATTTTGTGCAATAGTTTGAGGAGTATTGGTATTAGCTCATCTATGAAAGTCTGGTAGAATTCTATGCAAAAAAAAAAAAAATATCTTGCCCTTGTCTTTTTGGGGGAGTGAGGGAGGGGAGACTTTTAATGACTGCTTCTATTTCCTTAGAGGCTATAGGACTGTTTAAATTGTTTACTGATCTTGATTTAACCTTGATAAGTAATATCTATCAAGAAAAACATCCATTTCATTTAGATTTTCCAATGTAGTAGAGCACAGGCTCTTTTAAAAATTACTTTTATTTTTTTTACAGTCCAGTCATTGCTCCCCTCCCAGTCCACCCTCCTACAGTTCCTCATCCCATTTCTCCTTCCCCTGTCTTCAAGAGGATGACGTGCGCGCGCGTGCGCGCACACACACACACACACACACACACACACACTGCCAGACCTCCCCACTTGCTGGGGCCTCAAACCTCTCAAGGGTCAGGCTTGTCTTCTTCCACTGAGGCCAGACCAGGCAGTCCTCTGCTGGAGTACAGGCTTTTCAAGGAAGATCTAATGATTGATTGGTTTCCCATGTCCATTGTTATGCCTTCAGAAATGAAAAGTTTCTGATTTTTGTTAATTTGGGTACTGTCTTTCTGCCTCTTATTTTGGCTAAGGGTTTATCTAGCTTGTTAATTTTCTCAAAGAAGCAGCTCTTGGTCCATCATTCAGGGATGTCAGAGCAGGAACTCAAGTCTGGAACCTAGAAGCAGGAACTAATACAGAAACCATGGAGGAGTGCTTCTCACTGGCTTGACCCTCCTTGCTTGCTCAGACTGGTTTCTTATATACACCCTTAACAACTGTTCAACATCCTTAGTCATTGAGGCAATGCAAATCAAAATGTCCCTGAGATTCCACCTCACACAAATCAGTGGCTAAGATCAAAAATACAGGTGGCAGCAGATGGTGGCAAGAAAATGGAGAAAGGGGAACCTCCTTCATTGCTGGTGGGATTGCAAGCTGGGAAAAAAAAAAAAAACACTTTTAAAATCAATATGACAGTTCATCAGAAAATTGGAAATAGTTCTACCTGAAGACCCAGGTATACCACTACTGGACATATACCCAAAAGATGCTCCAACATATAACAAGGACACATGCTCCACTATTGCCACGGACCGGGCCTAGTCGGCCCCCCTCAATCCGTGGGAATCAGGGGTTCGGACAGATGGGCATGGAGTAGGTGGAAGTGAGCTGATAAACAGATTCAACACAAGGGAGTGTGAATCTGAATGTAATTTGTTAAATCGAGCATCATACTTTTTTTGCATTTTTTATTAGAGAAATTCTTCATTTATATTTCAAGTGTTATCCCAAAAGTCCCTGATACCCACCCCCTCGCCCTGCTCTCCTACCCTCCCCCTCCCACTATTTGGCCCTGGGGCATATAAACATGAGCATCATACTTTTTATACAGAAGAAAATAGGGAAGTTACTGGATTCCTACACAAAACAAAGGAATGCAAACACGGAAGGACTGGCAGGAACCAACTGGGACAAAATTCAATGTTAACAACTGAGATGAAAAACAGCTCCACCTGAATGCAAGCTGGTTCAACCACTCTGGAAATCAGTCTGGCGGTTCCTCAGAAAATTGGACATAGTACTACCAGAAGATCCTGCAATACCTCTACTGGGCATATATCCAGAAGATATTCCATCTGGTAATAAGGACACATGTTCCACTATGTTCATAGCAGCCTTATTCATAATAGCCAGAAACTGGAAAGAACCCAGATNTCCCTCTTGAGGAACCATAAAAACTGGGTCCTCTTTTCCCTCAGGGTCGACCCCCCTGTCCCCTGCGTGGGATACGGGTCGTCCCGGAGCTCCGATTAAAAATCCTCATGCTTTTTTGCATCAAGACCGGTCTCGTGATTCGTGGGGTGCACGAACAGCCCGTGTTTGAAATAGGGGTATTTCTGATTAGATCTTACATACTCACTGATAAGTAGATATTATCCCAAAAGTTCACAATGCCCATGACACAACCTGAAAGAGTAGTATGTAACCAAAGACAAAATGGAGTCCCTTGTGTCAGGAGGGAAAGTGAACTTTTAAACTAATATAAGGAACTGAACCGTTGGCCCTAGCTATGGGGCAAGCCTTTCCTGGAACAATCACAGAATGGCCCAACGCCCTCTGAATGTTCCAATGCCCTCTGTGGAATGTTTCAACGGCCCAGGAGGTTGCCTAAGGTAGCACATGACTTAACTGTTAGGTAGATTACCTCCCCCTTCCCCCACCCTTTGTCTCTTAGAGTTAGCTATTACCTCAAGCTGCTACCTGGGCCTCTTGCTGATGTTTGAACTAGCCAATCATGTGAAACCGCGCCAATTTCCCCAACCTCTACCCCATTGCTATAAAAGCTTCTAATTTTTGAGCCTCATGGTCGACTCCCCTGTCTCCTGTGTGGGATACGGGGTCATCCCGGAGCTCCGATTAAAAATCCTCTTGCAGTTTGCATCAAGACGGATCTCTCGTGATTCTTGGGGTGCACGAACAGCCCGTGTTTAGAGTAGGGGTCTTTCTGGTTTGATCTTACAAACCCACAGACCAGATGGAGCTTAGGAGGAAGGAAGACCAGGGTGTGGATGCTTCAGTCCTACATTAAAGCGGGAACAAGATGATCATGGGAGGTGGTGGGAGGGGGACCTAGGATGGAGAGAGGAGGGGAGGAAATAAGGGGCCAGTGTCAAGTATTGGAGGGGACGGGAGAGAGGTAAAGAGGGTCAGGAAGTTGAATAAAAATATGTAGCAGTTCTCTTGCTCCTCCATTAGTACTAGTTAACTAACCAGAACCCCCAGAGCTCGTGTCTCTAGCTGCATATGCAGCAGAAGATGGCCTAGTCAGCCATCATTGGGAAGAGAGGCCCCTTGGTCTTGCAAACTTTATATGCCCCAGTACAGAGGAACACCAGGGCCAAGAAGTGGGAGTGGGTGGGTAGGGGATCAGGGCAGGGGGACGGTATAGGGGACTTTCGGGATAACATTTGAAATTTAAATGAAGAAAATAGCTAATAAAAATTTGAGGAAAAAAATGTAGCAGTAAGGATGAGAAACTGGGGATAGCCACTGGAGGGTCCCAGATTCCTATCTCGGGTACGGGACAGTGCCATGCCCTAACACTGAACATCCACTTCCTAGTGTGGTAGCCTGGATGGTCACACCAGGTGCACGCATGCATGGGGCAGGAGTGGGCTGCATGGTCACGCCAGGTGCACGCATGCATGGGGCAGGAGTGGGCTGCAGGGTTAGTAGCAGTGGTGCGCACTTATGTGGAGCCTTCACATTCCAGGACCTCTTCCGTGCACTTCAATTATTTCAGTTGGTGGACAGACCTATAGAAAGTAATCACAGATTCTTTGATTAGTCAAGTCACTTTACAGTCATAGTAACTCTATCATGTCCTAGTGCCCTCATTTTGCCTACCAGGGAGCTGAAACAAACTTGAATAATTTGTCTGGAAGCCAGTGACAGGGAAAATTTTATATAAAGGCTAGATCCCAAATCCATGATCCTGGCCACAAGTCTTTACTGGCCACTAACCAATCTACTACACATGATCTGTGACAGGTCATTAGTAATCATATCCCCCATCAAATGTTTACTTACGGAATAAAATCTGAAAACCACCATCTGGTCCTTACTTTCAATCTGACTATGCATCTGTTACTTCTACAGTGTCCCAGCAAACTCTGGCTTGGGTGAAAGCTCCAACTCTGGGGTAAATGGCCCCAGGCAACCAAGTGTGGGGTGCACACCTGTAAGCCCAGCACTCAGGAGGCAGAGGCACGTATATCACGGCCAGCCTGCTCTACAGATTAAGTTCCAGGACAGCCAGGGCTGAAGAAAAAAAAATCCCTGTCTCTAAAAACAAAACAAAACAAGTTTGGTGGTGGTGGCACAGTTTAGGGGCAGAAGCAGTCTAATCGGTGTGAGTTCAGGGCCAGCCTTGTCTACATAGTGAGTACCAGGATAGCCAGGGCTATGTAGAGATATTCTGTCTTAAAACACACACACACACACACACACACACACACGCATTCACACACGCACACACGCACACATGCACACACTCACAAACAAACTGATAAACAAAAAAAGACCTCAGATGATCTTCCTGGCTTTCTGGAGTCCCCTTCATCAGCAAGTCTAAGAAACAAGTCCTACAACTGTCCCAAGTGCTAGAAAGACCAATTGCTAGGGAGAGGCGCCCTCTAGTGGTCACACAGTGACAGACACAGCCAGATGTAACATCCATATGAAGTTGTTGCTATGACATCTCTTTCTGGCTATAGCATAGCATCAGAAAATACAAGAAAAAAACTGAAAAGCAAACAAAAAACACTCAGTATGTCTTTTTTACAACACTTCTGAGAATGTGATATTGTTATTAGATGAATGAGACAAAACATGAGCTCACAATAGACAGGCATTTTACTTCTGGCTCAAATGCAAAGAAAACAAGCTCACTCCAGTTTTTTTGTTTTTGTTTTTGTTTTTGTTTTAAGATTTGTTTATTATATGTAAGTACATTGTAGCTGTCTTCAGACACTCCAGAAGAGGGCATCAGATTTCGTTACAGATGGTTGTGAGCCACTATGTGGTTGCTGGGATTTGAACTCGGGACCTTCGGAAGAGCAGTCAGTGCTCTTAACCACTGAGCCATCTCGCCAGCCCGTCACTCCAGTTTTATAAATATGTGCTGTCCTCCTCTTGTATCTTTTAAGAGGAAACTAGGAGAGGGAGGAGAAAGAGAGGGAAGGAGAGAAGAAGGGTGGGAGGGCACACACACCTATATAGATCCCAAGCTCCAAGCAACAAGAAGCAGGACACGGTGGAACAAACCTTTAATCCCAGGCTTTAATCCTCAAACTCTTACGAATTTGAGGTCAGCTTGGCCTACACAATGAGTTTCACAACAGCCAAGACTATTTATAGAGACCCTGTCGCAAAAACGAACTAACAAAAGCAACAAAGTAAATAAACATCACCCTCTTCTCTCCAGTCTTGTCATCTCTGGGCTGGGCCGGGGACATGGTTCAGTAGGTAAGCGCACTGGCTGCACAGCATGAATGTGGACCACCAACATCCGCAGAGAAAAGCAAAGCACTCACCTATAACCGCAGCATGGAGGAAAAGGAGACAGAAAGATGGCTGGGACTGTTCACGTTAATGCCCCGTTTTCACTGACAGACCCCGTCTCAAGGGTTATGATAAGTCTGAGTGTGGCAGAGCAGGGCACCCCAAATCTTCCTTTGGCCTCTGTGCTCTCATATACAAGCAAGCAAGCAAGCAAGCAAGCGCACGCGCGCACACACACAAACAGGCCCCCAGACCTTAGCACAACTAAGTTAGTTAGCACAACTGACTCCATGATGGAAGTGTAAAACCCCGAAATGGTCGCTCAAGGCCCGGGATGAGCTGGCGCCCCAATAACTCAAGAGAAACCGCACTTAATGCAAAACCGCAAGAGGTTTATTGTCAGCTAGCTGAGGACGAGCTCCTACCTCCACACAGGGCAGAGGAGTTCAACCCCGAGCTGTAACAGCAGAGGGTGATTGAAGGAAAAACCACAGGAGGAGGGATAAGATCAGAAGGAATGGGGAGTTGGGAGGAGTTACAGCTCTCCGGTGGAGCTGTCCTTGGTGAGATCGAAAGGAATGAGGAGTTGGGGTGAGCTACAGCTTGTCCTTGTGGAGCCTGGCCAATGATTATCGCTTTTCTGACTGTAGGGTAGAGGAACAAAAGGCTTCTTGCTGGCTCTAGAGAACAAAGAGCTTTTCCTGGCTATATTTCTAGGGATCGGGAAACAGGCTCGGGGGGAGCGTTTGGGGTTTCTATATTTCAGGGGGAAATGCTTTAAGTCGGGGTCTCAGAGAAGCACCCTTCAGGCCTTGGAACCCTGCACACAGGCAGCACCACCTGCCAAAATAAAAACAAAGACTGAATCCTTCCAAGTCCACAGTTCTGGGAAAGTCTCTAGATGTACTGACCTTGCTTTTTGGCTTCTGTAGTTCCATTTCTGGCTAACTGTTCGTGGTAACTGTAGTATGTCAACCCAGAATGTAGTTTTATCCTGAACAGCCAGTGTAGTTGCCAGCTGGCTAATAAAAGACTTTCTGTTGGCTTAAACCCATATCTTAAGTCTTCTCCGATGAATGCTCCCAACAACACATTGACATTACATGTCAAAAAGACTATTTTAGTCAAAGTTTTTTTTAAAGGGCTGTAAGATGGCTCAGCAGTTAAATAGTGCTCACTGCTTTTACAAAACCTGAGATTACCCATATCAGGGAAGTCACAAGAACTTGTAACTCAAACTCCAAGAGACCTGAAGCTTTCTTCTGACCGACCTACATACACACACACACACACACACACACATGCAAACACAAATAATGATAATGATTATAATAATTTTCAAATAGTTAAAAATAATACATATTATAAAAATTTCAGATAGGTAATCTATTTACCCAGAAAATAAGATTCCTGGATCATATAGTATTTGTTTGTTTAAGATTCATTTAACATGTATGTGTGTTTGTGCACAGTGTCGGTGCCTTCAGAGGTCAGAAGGCATCAGATCCCCCAGAGCTCGAGTCTGACATGGACACTAAAAAACTTCAACCAGGTCCTCTTTAAGAATGGGAAATGCTCTTAACCTCTGAGCCGTCTCTCCAGGCTTTTTAATTTACTGAAGAACTTCATGCTGTTATCAGTAATAGCTGGGCTATGTGCTTTCTCACCAAAATGAAAGGTGCTCCTTTTCTGTACTCTTCGTCAATACTTACTGTGTTTCCTGTGTGTGTCTGCATTGTGTGTACACGTATGTGTGCCACAGCACAAGTCTGGAGCTCAGAGAACAATCTGCAGGACTATATTCTCTCTCTCCTTACTTCATGTGAGTTTCAGGGATTGAACCCAAGTAGTTAGGGTTGGTGGCAAGCACCTTTACCCACTGAGCCATCTCGCCAGCCCAACACTTGCTCTTTTTTGTTGTTGTTGTTGTTTTTCATTGTGTGTGCCCATGGCACACATCTGATCAGAAAACAACTTACAGGAAATAATTCTCTCCTATGTTGCAGGTTCTAAGGATCAAACTTGGTTTATCAGAGCTGGGCAGCAGTGGTGCAGGCCTTTAATCCCAGCACTTGGGAGGCAGAGGCATGTGGATTTCTGAGTTTGAGGCCAGCCTAATCTACAGAGTGAGTTCCAGGACATCTAGGGCTACACAGAGAAACCCTGTCTCAGGGAAAAAAGAAGAAGGAGGAGGAGGAGGAGAAGGAGATGATGAAGAAGAAGAAGAAGAAGAAGAAGAAGAAGAAGAAGAAGAAGAAGAAGAAGAAGAAGAAGAAGAAGAAGAAGAAGAAGAAGAAGAAGAAGAAGAAGAAGAAGAAGAAGAAGAAGAAGAAGAAGAAGAAGAAGAGAAGAAAGGAAGGAAAGGAAAGGAAAGGAAAGGAAAGGAAAGGAAAGGAAAGGAAAGGAAAGGAAAGGAAAGGAAAGGAAAGGAAAGGAAAGGAAAGGAAAGGAAAGGAAAGGAAAGGAAAGGAAAGGAAAGGAAAGGAGAGAAAAGAACCTTGTTTATCAGGCTTACTGGCAAGCATTTACCTGCTGAATCACCTCACTAATCTTTTGATTTTCTGATACTAATCATGATTGATTTCCATACAATAAAAATATTGTTCTCTCTTTTTCACAAGGCCTTAAGTGTGTAGGACCCTTGATAAAGGAGGTAGGTACATTAAACACAGAGGTTAAATACAAGACAATTCTAATGTTTCTATTCTAGTTCTCAGGCCTCTGTGCATGTAAAGTCGGGCTCAAGTTTGACAACAGCTTTCTGAGTGAGGCTGTTAGGAATGAGGCTGTAAGGCGTGCAAGCTAACAACACAGGGGATTGAACACAGCACAAAACAAGCATAACACTATCAAGTCTTGAGAAGATTTCACTCCAGACAGCAGCTCAGCTCTAGCCTGAAATCTCATCTCTGAGAAAACTGAACTTCAGTATCTGAAGCAAGTGACTCATATGTAGTCTGAAGGGGTATGGTATATAATTCTCATATGTGGTCTGGTGGGGCATGGTGTGTGATTCTCATATATGGTCTGATGGGGCATGGTGTGTGATTCTAATATGTGGTCTGATGGGGCATGGTGTGTGTCTTAGTCAGGGTTTCTATTCCTGCACAAACATCATGACCAAGAAGCAGTTAGGGAGGAAAGTTTATTCAGCTTACACTTCCACATTGCTGTTCATCACCAAAGTAAGTCAGGACTGGAACTCAAGCAGGTCAGGAAGCAGGAGCTGATGCAGAGGCCATGGAGGGATGTTCTTTACTGGCTTGCTTCCCCTGGATTATTCAGCCTACTCTCTTATAGAACCAAGACTACCAGGCCAGAGATGGTCCCACCCATAAGGGGACCTCCCCCCTTGATCACTAAATGAGAAAATGCCTAGCAGCTGGATCTCATGGAGGCATTTCCCCAACTGAAGCTCCTTTCTCTGTGATAACTCCAGCCTGTTTCAAGTTGACACAAAACTAACCAGTACAATTGTCAACTTGACACCTCGACCCTTAGTTCTTATTCATCCCCAATATCTTAAATAACTTTAAAAGTCCCACAGTCTTTACATATTAAAAGTTCAATCCTTTTTAAATATCCAGTATCTTTTAAAATCCAAAGTCTTTACAATTCAAAGTCTCTTAACTGTGGGATCCACTAAAATAGTTTCTTCCTTCAAGATGGAAAAATACCAGGGCACAGTCACAATCAAAAGCAAAAATTAAACTCCAACTGTCCAATGTCTGGGATCCAATTCACGATCTTCTGGGCTCCTCCAAGGGCTTGGGTCACTTCTCCAGCCATGCCCTTTATAGTACACACATTGTCTTCTAGGCTCCAACTGCCTGTACTCCACTGCTGCTGCTGTTCTTGGTGGTCATCTCATGGTACTGGCCTCTCCAAAACACTGCTGTCTTCCACTGTTTCTAGGCTTCACCAATAGTCTCTCATAGGCTCTCTTCATGGTGCCAAGCCTCAACTCCTTTGCATGACCCCTTCAGTCCTGGGCCATCAATTGTAACTGAGGCTGCACCTTCACCAATGGCCTTCCATGGCCTCTCACAGTGCAGAGCCTCAGCTGCTCTGCATGACCCCTTCATGCCTTCAAAACCAGTACCACCTGGGTAACTCTTACACATTACCAAGTCCAGCCAGCACAAGGTACAACCTTGGCTATCTCTGGAACACAGCCTCTGTGCTCTCAGAAAACACTTCCCAGAAGATGTCACCTCAATGATGCTGGTCTCTTCTTAATCACCACTAATTTCTTAGCTCCAGCTAACCAGCATCAATAGTCACAGTTATACAAAGGTTTTACTTTAGTAGTTCTGGTATCTTGTTAATCACAGCTGATTCTTCAGTCCCTGCTAACCAGCTGATTCTTCAGTCCCAGCTAACCAGAACCACAGAATCTTCACAAAGTAACAATGGCCCTGAAAAGATCTTTAATTTTCCCTCTGAAATTTCACAAGCCAGGCCTCCATCTTCTGCACTGTTCTCAACATTATCTTCTAAGCTCCTACACATCTCACAGAGCTCTTAACACCAATCTTCTATCCCAAAGTTCCAAAGTCCTTCCACAGTCCTCCTCAAAACATGGTCAGGTTGTCACAGGAATACCCTACTCTGCTGGTACCAATTTGCCTAAGTCAGTGTTTCTATTCCTGCACAAACATCATGACCAGGAAGCAAGTTGGGGAAGAAAGGGTTTATTCAGCTTACACTTCCATACTCCTGTTTACCAAGGAAGTCAAGACTGGAACTCAAGCAGGTCAGGAAGCAGGAGCTGATGCAGAGGCCATGGAGGGATGTTCTTTACTGGCTTGCTTCCCCTGGCTTGCTCAGCCTGCTCTCTTACAGAACCAAGACTACCAGCCCAGAGATGGCACCACCCATAAGGGGACCTCCCCTCTTGATCACTAATTGAGAAAATGCCTAGCAGCTGGATCTCATGGAGGCATTTCCCCAACTGAAGCTCCTTTCTCTGTGATAACTCCAGTCTGTGTCAAGGTGACACAAAACTAGCCAGTACCGTGTGTGATTCTCATATGTGGTCTGATGGGGCATGGCATGTAATTCTCATATGTGGTCTGATGGGGTATGGTGTGTAATTCTCTTATGTGGTCTGATGGGGCATGGTGTGCAATTCTCATGAAGGAGTCAGAGTCCATACCAACATGTCACTTGGGTACAAGTAGGCATTTGGAATCATTTCAAAACCACATACCACAGGGCCTTGGACCATTCTCAAGGCAGACTGTTTTTGCTAGAGTGGTAAGAATTTCTTACACTTTTTGGATGTTTTCCCCCTTACAAGTAATCTGCAGTCTATTATGCTGTCTATAACACTATATAATATTTAACACTATAAACTTCCCATGTCTGCTTGGTTTTTTTTTTTTTTTCGTTGCTTAGGGAGTGGAGGGTGCAGGGTGAGTTCTCATATAGATAGAGATGGCATTAGTTCTCTAAGTACCCAACAGATGCCAAACTTCTGTTCCTCCTGCTTCCACCTGCCAGGGCTAGGATTACAAGCATGTACTATCATGCCCGATGTTACATGGTGCTGAGAACTGAACCCCAGCTTTGTGCATGCTCAGAAACACATATTAACTGAGCTACTAATGTGTCTGTACTTTTGATGCCATATCCAAAGTAATATTGATTCAATGACCATCAGGGCCTTTTTCTGTATTTCTCTAGTTTAGTGATCCTGGATATTAAGTCTAAGTACTGCAGGGATTTGAATGATGTCTGCCAGAGTCCCATTTCTTAAAAGAGTAATGAGCGTGTGTCCTTTTATTGCTTGCTGGCCCTTTTGTACTGGGCCAATTAAACTAAAAAAAAAAATTGGAGCTAGGAATATATCTAGCAATAAAGACTTCTTCACATGCACAAAGTCCTGGGAGGGGAAATAGAACATAAACTAAAAGATGAAAAACCAATACCTTTTTAAATATCTTTAATTACCATTATTGCACCGATACAGCATACGCTTATATACATATATCTTCAACTTCATTTTCAATTTTCAGCAATCAAATACATAATATATTATCATCTTAAGAATACAAAGAACACAAAATGGAGGAAGATTGAGAAAATAGGTTTCCCAACAGTCACTAGTGATCTTATACTTTCTTCTTAGTGTTTGTATTGGAACTTAAATGTCCTGCCATGGCTCTGCAAGAAGAGAGCTGCCTGGGAAGGAGAGGAGGCAATGGGAAAGAATGGACCCAAAGTTAGAAAAAGCTAAAGAGAGCATTGAGAAGAAACGACATAATTTGAAAGGACCCTCTTCAGCCAGAGTGTGCTATGAGAGCAGGTGCTTGCAGGAGTGAAAGTCCTCCCACTCCGTCCTCAAACTGCCCAACAAACAAAGGACAGTACCCACCGACCTCAACGGGAGCTCTTCACAGCACTGTAAAAGGAATGATGGGCAGACACTGGAGAGTAATGGGGTGGGACTTGCTTTAAGATATCCTAGCTGGGTATCAAAGCCTAGCGCAAAGCCTACCTGTCACAGGTAAAGAAAGCTGTAGCTTAACCTCCTTCACACTGACATGATTAACAGCAGCTTTCCATTGAATTGCTAAATGGACTGAAATGTTTATGAAAAGGAGTCAAAACCAGGCAGCAAGGCATTGTGGGTACTGAATGGGAGCTAAGTGCTTCCAGCTTTCTGCTCTACACATCAAGTTANGCTCTGTACACCAGGGGATGAGAACCACTGCTCTGTACACTAGGGATGAGAACCACTGCTCTGTACACCAGGGGAGAGGCTGCTGGGTACACTGTGCCTATTACCTGGATGCAGTGCTGAAGTCTCCCCACAAGTCATTGCTGGTAGAAACTGGAGCTGGAGCTGAAGTCGAAACAGGAGCCGGAGAATCCAAATCCAATAGGACATCTAAACAAGGCAGGGGGTGGGGAAGGTGGGAGAGTTTAATCAGACGTTCACAAGGAAGCCTACACCCAAAGGTCACAGCAGCTTTATTTATAATCACTCAAAACTGGAACCGTTTGAATGTTCTTATGTAGGTGATGGTGTAGACACAAATAATCAGTAATAAACAGGAGAAAATGTGACATAAAAGAGGACTTGAGACTCACACTAAGTAAAAGAGCCAGTCCCCAAAAGTTACAAACGGTATCACCCCACTTACACAAACATGCCTAAAGCAGTAACTTTATATAAACGCAGGGCAGATGAGAGACTGCCACAAGCCAGGGACAGGAGAGGGGGAGCCAGAGGAGCATGGTTATAAAGGGTGATACTGAGATTCTGACAGTGAGGCTGGAGGAATGGCTCATGGTTAAGAGCTCTGCCACAGGACCCAAATCCTGTTCCCAGCCCTCAAGCAGGCAGCTCACAACCATCTGGAACTCCAGCTCTAAGGGCTCTGATACCTTTGACCTCAAAGGGTACTTGCACTTACGTTAAAAATAATACATTTAGCCAGATGGTGAGGGCATATGCCTTTAATCCCAGCACTCAGGAGGCAGAGGCAGGAAGATAGATCTCTGAGTTTGAGGCCAGCCTGCTCTACAGAGTGAATTTCAGGATAGCCAGAGCTACACAGAGAAACCTTAACTCTAAAAAACAACAACAAAAAAATAATAATAGTAATAATAATAATAGTAAGTCTTTTAAAATAAAAGCCAGTGATACAGACTTGTTGCAGCCTGACTATTACAGTGGATCTATGAACCTATACAGGGCAAAACTGCAAAAACTGAGGCCACCTACCTGTGCATACATATAGAAAGATGAAAAACTTGAATAAGATTAGAAGATAATGTAACAGTCAAAGAAAGTTTTGTATAATGTTATCAGAGATACTAAAACAAAAGGGATATAAGATTTCTTTCAGTATTTTTTCTTTTTTTCAATTTGAGACCAAGTCCCCAGTCGTTTAGGCTGTCCTGGAAGTTAAGTCATTTAGGATGACACTGACTGCTTCTCCTGCTTCTCCCTCCAAAGTACTGGGACTTGAGGTATGTACCAGCATACTTTCTTCCTTTCATAATTTCTTATAACTGTGTATAAATTTCTTAGTTCTCAAAATAAAAAGTTAAATTAAAAAATTAATCCTCAGCTGTGTGGTCACAAGTTTTCTCAAGTCATTTCATTTATATCCCCTCTTTTAATGAATCATAACTAAACTAATCCCAGCACTCGGGAGGCAGAGGCAGAGGCAGAGGTAGGTGGAGCTCAGAGTGCGAGGCCAGCCTGGTCTACAGACAGGGTTCCAGGACAGCTAAAACTACACAGAGACAGAAAAAAAGAAAAGAAAAAAGGGAACCAGGCATAAAAACAGATCAGAGGAATTGGGGGGTGGGTGGGAGGGAGGTAGTGAAAGAAGAGAATGAGCCAGAACAAAACACAACGTACATGTATGACAAGTGCCATAATAAAATCCACTCACACAGCAACTTTACAAAGTAATCATAAGGGCTGGAGAGATGGCTCAGCAGTTAAGAGCACAGACTGCTCTTCCAGAGGTCCTGAGCTCAAATCCCAGCAACCACATGGTGGCTCACAACCATCTGTAATGGGGTCTGTTGCCCTCTTCTGGTATGTCTGAAGTCAGCTACAGTGTATGTACATATAATAAATAAATCTTTAGGCCAGAGCAAAGGGAGTCCTGAAATCAAATTTCCAGCAACCACATGATGGCTCACAACCATCAGTACTCATAATGTACTCATATACATTAAATAAATAAATAAATCTTTTAAAAAATGATTTTAAAAAAAAGCAATCATATAAGAAATACAAGCACAGTGGCACACACATGATATCTCTGCACAAGGAAGGTAAGAAACAAGAAGATCAAGACTTCAAAGCTATCCTCAGCTATGTAACAAGTTTGAGGCCAGCCTAGGTTACAAGAGATACTGTCTCAAAGGTGGTGGGAGGGGAGGTTAGCTAGAGAGATGGCTCTTTTTCCGGAGGGCCCAGGGTCAGTTCCCAGCGCCCACACGATGGCTCAGTCATCTGCACTTCCACTTCCTCCTTCCAGTCTAATGCTCTCTTCTGGCCAAGGGCACTGCAAACACATGCAGCACAGACAGGCGTGCAAGCAAAACGCCCATGCGCATAAAATAAAATCTGCTAAGAACAATTTTATAAAGTGTTCACTTTAAGCCATGAGTATTGGCACACCTTTAATCCCAGCTCTCAAGAGGCAGAGGCAGGCAGACTGCTCTAAATTCAAGACCAGCCTGGTCTACCTAATGAATTCTAGGACAGCCAGAGCTCCATAGTGAGAACCTATCTCGAAAAAACAACAAAAAGTTCATTTCAGCAGCACACACACTAACCTGCAACAATTCAGGGACAATTAGGACGGCCACTACAATACAGGGACAATCAGGACGGCCACTGCACAAGGATGATGCACAAATGTGTGAACATC
>LR752933.1:3794-45342 GCA_902729485.2 Mus minutoides | reverse complement strand
CTATAATTGTTCGTCCCAGAAAAGCTTCTTAGTCTTGGCCCGTTCGAGGTCTTACAATTGTCTGTCTCTTCCCCACAGACCGGTTTGAACAGCCTTTAGGGGCTGTCATGATGGGCATCCAGAATGAAAATCCCTCTCAGACCCCTGAATTTGACAGCCTGTTCCCTTCAGGGATGAATGAGGAAGACACAGCCCCAGAGCAGATGCAGCAAGATCCCTGGTTTAGAGCAAGAAAGTTCTCAGAGGAAGACACCATCTCGGTGCCCAAACCCAAAGTGGTCATCTCCACTCTGCCAGGAGATTTTTTCGACTTTCTGGAGGACGAGGAAGAAGAAGAGGAAGAAGAGGAAAAAGTAGAACACGAAGTAGAAGAAGAAGAAGAAGAAGAAGAAGAAGAAGAAGAAGAAGAAGAAGAAGAAGAAGAAGAAGAAGAAGAAGAAGAAGAAGAAGAAGAAGAAGAAGAGGATCCAGACAACTCAACCATTCCCACAGAGGAGAACTCATTGAGAGGTGGTCCACAATTATGGGATCCTGGCTTTCCAAGACCATATCTCAGACAAGAAATCCTGCCTCTCTCCCCTTCCCTGGCCGAAGACTCTGACACCCAAGCTCAGCCTTCCAGCCTCTTCACACCTCCAGTTTTCAGGGCCTGCCACCGGCGACTTCTCTTTTAAGGATCAGTGGTTCACCTGACCTACCCACAAACACCCCACGTCCTGTCCCTTTGGCCAGGGTCCATGCTCTACTGTCTTAAGGATTTTTGGTCATAAACAGGTTAACATTCATCCTCAGTCTTAAAACAGACTCTTGCATTCATCTCCACTGACACGCCTGCAAGATACCCTCCTAGAGTGTTGGGGTTGTGCCACTCCATCAGAAATGGCCACTTCTCCTAGCTTCTGTACTGTCCCCATAGGCTCTGACACCCCTGGGTGTTCAGGACCAGCCTGCCTCCAGAAACCTTGTTGAGATGGGGGGCTGTGAGTCTGAGCTCTACAGCATACAATGTGCAACCTGTATCAGCAACAACAGTCAGCCAGCTTCTGACCTCCAGAAGACAAAGAGCAAGGAGGGCAGCTTGAGAGACATTCCCAGGACTGTGGACTCTGATGGATTCTCAATTGGTTCCCAGATGGGCAGGATTTGTCTGCTGGGTGCTGACTCCTACTACCTGAAAGTTTCTTCAATGAGGGCATTTGGTAGTAGGAAGGATACAACAGGAATCTCTACTGCATCCTCTAAGAAAGGAACCCATCTCCTCACCACCATCTCCATTACCTAAACCTGCCCTGCCCTGCACTTAGATGCCAGTTCTAGTATTTCAAATGATGTGACACCCCTCCCGGCCACCAATAATTTCCTAAATTCTGTCTGGCCCCCTTAGTATCAACCACTGTCACTCCTTGAAGTACCTCACTGCATTCTGCAATAAAGTTTTCTCTACATTCTGGGTCTTGTCTCATTTCTTAAGACAGGGAATTAGCATGGGGCTGGGGGTAGAATGAAGAAAGAGGAGGGTTGAGGGAGAGAAGAAGGCAGGAACGATCACGCTGCTGCAGGAGATTTACAAGGATGCTCTCTTGTGTGATTGTTTGTTTGCTTGGCTGAGACAGAGTTTCTCTACATAGTCCAGGCTCTCCTGGATCTCAGTATTTTAATGAGCCTAACCTTGAACTCAAGAGATCTATCTGCCTCTGTTTCCCCAGTACAGGGATTAAAAGCGTGAGTACAATGCCCTGCCTTTCATATTGGTTGGTTTTTGTTTTGTTTTGTTTTGCTTTATTTAGTTTTTTTTTTGTTGATTCATCAGAAACTTGTTTGATGTCTCAGCATTTTCCACTTTTTCAAAAGTCCTTTCAGAGCCATCAACACACATACCTATAATCTATATGAAGCCTTTGTAAGAACAGAGGGAAGGGATGCTTCTTGCCTCTGCCTGTCACCCTTGGCTCATGACCCAGTTCATTCCTTCCTTGGGATTACAGCCTTTTGGGGCAGAGGCGGGGACAGCAGTATACAGGTGTATAGTGAATCTCAGCTGACATGTCCAGCTTTGATGCCTAAAGAACTCCAAGATACTCAGATCTTGCAATCTCAAGAAGCCCAATTGGATTAGTAGCACCACAGCCACTTAGTCATTTGAAGGAAAGAAAAATAATCTGCGTTCACACACAGGCACAGAAAAGCACCCAAAGTGCCTCGCCCTAAGGCCTTGCTTGGTCACCCAGTTTCATGTGGGGACATTCTTACCTCTTTTCCCATCCTTATCCTTGACTGAAATTACCAGTGTCTTGTGGGATAAGCTAAGCTTAGAGGCATGCAATACAGGTGCAACCATCTCCATTGAGTGATTGACTCTTAGGTTTTGTCTCATTTCTTAACTCAGGGAATTATTGGGGAATGGGGGATGGTAACAATGAAGAAAGAGTTAGCTGGAGGGAGGGAGGCTGCAGGAACCATCACCCTTTCTGGGGAGATTTACAAGGATGCTTCCTTGTGTGATTGTTTGATGAGACAGAGTGTCTCTACATAGTCCTGACTCTCATGGACCTCACTATTGCAATGAACCTAAGTATGAATTCAGAGATCCACCTGCTTCTGTCTCCTCAGTGCAGGGATTAAAGAACTTAGCCACCTTACCCTGATTCTCATAATGAATGGTTTCTGTTTTGTTTTGTTTTCTTTATTTAGTTTTTTTTTTTTTTGTATTCACTTGAAACATGTTTGGTGTCTCAGTGTTTTCCATAATTTGAAAGGTCATGTGAGAATCCCTACACACCATTTGCAATCTACATGAAGCTTGTGTGAGAACAGTGAAAAATGAAAGCTTCATCCCTCTGTCTGCTAACCTTGGCGTCATGACCTAGTGCACTCTTTCCCTGGGATTATAGCCTATTTGGAAGTGGGGTGGGTTCAGCAGTATACAGGCATATAGTGAGTCTCAGCTGAGACCTGCAGCTTTGCAGCCTTAACAACTCCTAGATACTCAGGTCTTACAATCTGGGGCAGCCCCTATTGGATTAGTAGCACCACAGTCACTGAGACATGTGAAGGAAAGAAAAATAATGTGTGTTCACACACAGGCACAGAGAAGCACCCATAGTACCCCTCCCTAAGGCCTTGCTGGGTCACCCAGTTTCAGGTGGAGACATTTTTACCTCTTCTTCCATCTTTATTCCTCTCTAAAATTGCCAGTGTCTTGCAGGATATGCTAAGCTTAAAGGCGTGCAATACAGGTGTAAGCATCTCTATTGATTGATTGACTCTTGGTGTCCAGGCCACACCCACTAGGCATCTGCAGGGTATAAAAGGGCAAAAACCAGGTTTTTGGTCACAGACAACCCTAGACACAGCTTCTAGAACAAGGTAGGTGTGAAGGCAAGCCCTCTCACAGGTTCCAGAACAAGTTAGTAGGGAAGGTAAGACCTCTCACAGGCCCATTTGGTGAAATTGGAGGAAGAAAACTCACCAACACAATGTTAGGAAGACCAAGCCGGGAAGAGGAGTCACACAACTCCTACATCTTATCTGGAGGTGCAGGTAAGTTCTTTCTCAGACCTGGGAAGTAGGCTCCCTCTTGGCAGGGAGTGGTTGTGTTGAATTGGAAAGTGTTTTGCCCTGTGCTCCTGGCCTCTTTGCTAGAATGCTGGGTGAATGGGAGCTAGGAGAATCTATGAGTTGGACAGACAGAGTAGGGGGTGTAGTTCTGAGCTGGGCTGTGGGAATGATCTAGGAACTGTCTAAGCTGATGCACAGCAGCAATGTTCCCACTGGGGTTTCTGGTGAATGACATGGAGGGATTGCACAAGGAATGGCACCTGGAAGATTGTGTTTTCCCCCTGTGGTTCTCAGGATGCATCCCTGGCTCTCACCCACTGGAGTCCCTAGCCATACCCTGGCCCTCACCTCCTTTAGTCCTATGACTTTGTGTTGTAACAGAGGGTCTCACAGAAGTAGGCAGGCTGGCCTGGGATCTAGGTCTGGAGCTTTTCCTGTAGGTCAGGTAGATGATGAACTTGGGGCTCTCGGCCTCAGAGGTTGTGTTTAGGTGCCCAAGCTTTTCTGTCCTAAAGTGGCTTCATAGCTGCTTTGAGGATTGGCCCCTGTAGTGACCTAGTCCCTCCCCACAGGCTCTGCCCCTGACTCTGGTCTCCTCTCCAGTTTTTCATCTCAGAACAGCTTCTTGGTCTTGGCCTCTTCTTCAAGCTCTTACAATCACCTTTCAGGTTGGAGCCCCTAAGGGCAGTCATGATGGGTGGCCAGAATGGAAAATGCTCTCTGACTCCTGATTCAGACAGCCTGTTCCTTTCAGAGATTAATGAAGAAGCCCCAGTCCCAGAGCCGGTGGGAAGGAGAGTGCTGAAATACACCAATCTATCTTATGATATTTGTATGGCTGCTCACTTGTTTGTTTTGATAAAGATTCTGTCTTCATAGACCTGGCTGTCTTTTAATTTATTGTGTAGAGCAAAGTAGTCTTGTAGTCACAGACCTAACTCTCTGCCTTTTCCTATGCTTGACTTAGAGGACTTTAATGTTCCCTATGTTCTCCTTTAATTTCTTCTTCTTACCCTCTCTCAGTAGTTTGTGGTCTTTTCCTTGAGTGCTTCTGTAATTACTATGTTTATTGCTTAGACATGAGCAACGTTGCATAGACTTTTAAGATCAGTCATGCTTGGTTTCTAGGCTTTGACTGTGTTTTTCAGTTATTTGGAGATTCTTAGTTGTAGATGTTCATCCAATATATTCAAGTATTGCTCCACTTATACCTGTATTAGTTTCTTTAGTAATTCTCTGAGAAAGTCTCATCACCAAGGCAACACAGAAGGAAGAAGTTAATGATGGTGTCCAATTTCTGAGAGATAATGACTTGTAATGGCAAAACTGGAAGATTTGGCTGGGGCAGGAAGCTGGGAGCTCACATTTCAAACTGCTATCAGGTAGCAGAGAGAGTGAACTGGGATTGGAATGAGGCTTTCTACCCTCAATGCTTTTCCTCTGTAACATCTTTCCTTGATCAAGGGTACATTCCTCTTAAACTTTCCCATCGGCAACAACAATTGGGGACCAAGTATCTAATCATCTGACCCCCTGTGGATCATTATCATTCAAACTACCTCAAATGCTGTGCTGGCTAAATTTAAGTCAATTTGATATCTGCTAGTGTCATTTTAGATGAAGAAACTTCAATTGAAAAGATTTTTCTATCAGATTGTCCTGTAGGCAAGCCTGTGGTGTACTTTCTTAACTGATGATTGGTATGTGATAGCCCAGTCCACTATGAGTGGTGTCTCCTCTGGACTGCTGGTCCTCCTGGTAGAAGAAAGCAAATTGAACAAGCCATAATGAGCCAGCCAGGCCTCTGCTTCAGTTCTTGCTTTCAGGTTCCTGCCTTCGGTTCCTGCCCTGACTTCCTTCAGTGATAGAGTGTAACCTGAGAGTTTTAAGGTGGAATAAACCCTTTCCTTTTCACATTGCTTTCGGTCACGTTTTATCACAGCAAAATAAACCCTAACACTTAAGTGGAAACTTCTGGTGTCTTTGGAAAGTCAGTTGTGTTGGATGGTATTTTGCTGGGGCAAACACATGAAGGAGTATTTTCCTGAAATGGACACAGATATGAAAGGCTAAGGCAGACTCGTGAAGGAATGCTTCACTGAAGCATACACAGGGAAAGGATGTTCTGCTAAAGCAAGCAAGTGAAAGGACACATTATAGATTCTTTGCTAACAGTGTGTATTGGTCTGCCTTATGTTGTATAGTTGAGCTCCATTTGTTAGGACTCCATAGAGAAAAATGCACCAAAAACTTTTGGTGTTGTGCTGCAGTTTCTTTCTGCTTCCTTGGACTTGGGCTGACCTTGAACTCAGAGACCCACCTGCCTCTGCCTCCCAAGTGCTAGGATTAAAGGCATGCACCACCTGTGGCATGTGATGTCAGCTGAGACAGACTCCCGTGTTGAGGCAAGGCATGTGGAGGACACGTGATGTTTGGAGGAAGTACAAAAAGGATTCCATTGACTATGAGGCAGCTGAGCTTATAGAACTAGCTTAACAGTGCTTGTTGGTCTCTCATCTTTGCTGATCTTCGATCGCCTGAAAAAAGGCACAGCCAAGAATTTCTGGCATTCCTCTGGGTCCCTCCTGATGATTGTGCCCACAGTTTTGATTCATATTTGCCATGCCTACACTACCAAACTGGACTGCTGGTATATCCATGAAGCATTTGTGAGTGGGCCACTGTTGACCTGTGACCTGAACTGCTGATTTCCAGATAACACAGATGAGAGTTGCTCCAAAGAAACTTTCTAAAAGAGGTGTACTTCCCCATATCCTTTCCTTTCCACTACCTCTGGAGGCTGGTGAGCTTAAAGGGAGGTTAACATGTTTAAGAACCATTATTGAAAAAAATTAAAGTTACACTAACACAGTGCTCCAAGATAGTTCAAGATAATAATGCATAGCATGATGGAAGTTCCTGCTCAACTCACCTTCTTCTTGGGAGTATAAATAGAGTGCATGGAGAACTAGGTTTGGCTAGGGCTACATTATGGCAGTAAAGCTAAAGAGATGTAGGCCAATAGGACAGGTGGTGCATGTGTTTAATCCCAGCACTTGGGAGGCAGAGGCAGGTGGGTCTCTAAGTTCAAGGTCAGCCTGGTCTGATCTACAGTGTTCCAGTACAGCCAAGATTACACAGAGAAATTTCATCTCAAGATAGATAAGGAAAGAAAGAATGAGGGGATGATGTATCATGAGATAGACTTGAGTGGTGGCAAGGGTGGTGGGAAGATGGTGGGTTTAAGCAAATGGCCAGTTGGTGGTTTTTGTTTGTTTGTTTGTTTGTTTGTTTGACTAGGTCTCACTCTTTAAGTGTGGGCCTCGTGCCTCTGCCTTCTACAGGGCTGAAATCATAGGCATGCCCTACCACATCTGAGTTCAAATGGAGTTTTAAATGGGTCAAGAAATCATTAGAATGGAGGGTATTAGGTAGAGTGAGCTTGGGGGGCAGTGACTTTTGTGGAGAGGCAATGTCCTAATGTCACTTAGGAATGGACATAGTTTCTATTAATGACAAGAACTATAGTGATGAAGTGATTGAGGTAATTCAGAGAGCAAGAGGTCTGGATGGGGCAAAGAGCTGGAAGGCACATGCCTGGGCATCTGGAAGTAGGTAGAAAAGCAAGCAACACAGCGAGGACTGTCACACTGGAGAGACAGAAGGACGGCATGTCCCCAGGGGAGCCTAGCTTCTGGCTTCTATGGTGGCCGACAGCTCCCTACCCAATGCATCTGAAAACATTCAGAGGCTTTTCTGATTGCTGTGGTATTTGAAGAGTGGGGCAGGAACTACAGAATCTGGGTGAGCTCCAGCAGCCTGCCGTCCCTCCCTGGGGATAGCTGTCCTTGATGTGTCAGTGTGCCTGTCCTTCAGGTGAAAACGCTCTACAGCCATTGAAGCCTAGATGAGAACTCATTTTACATATAAACACACTGAACACTGGCCAATGTGACCTCTATTCACTCACCTTCCTTCCTTCCTTCCTTCCTTCCTTCCTTCCTTCCTTCCTTCCCTTCTCTCTCTCTCTTTCTCTCTCTTTCTTTTTTGGTGTGGAAATAACACTGCTTTTTTTTTTCTCAAATTCAGACTTATTATTAAGAGGTAGTATGAGATTTGATGGCATAATTTCATGCTTTCTAGGGTGTCATGCCCATATATTTACATAAGGACACCTTTTAATATTTATACATTGTGCACGCACATGTGCGTGTGCGTGTGCGTGTGTGTGTGTGTGGGGGGGGGGCATGCATAGTTGGCAGCTCACATACACAGACCAGAGAACAGCTCACAGGGGCGCTCCTTCCACCTTGTGGATCCAGGGATTAGGTCATCAGCCTTGAAAAAGAGATCCCCTTATCTGCTGAGCCATCTTATGAGCCCAGGGAATGAATATATATATATATATATATATATATATATATATATATATATATATATATATATCAGCTCTCTTGTAGCCCAGGGTAGCTTTTAACTTGTATAGTGAAGGTTGGCCTTGAACATCTGATCCTCCTGCCTCCACTGTTCCAGTGCAGGGGTGACAAGCATGCACCACCACACGGCTTTTATATGGCACTGCTGATTGAACCCAGGGTTTTGTGCATGTCACCTTCACCAGCTGAGCCACTTCTCAAGCCTGGGAAATGCACTTCATTTCTCCTTCGTATGAAAGGAGTGTGTTGGTCTTTTAAAATAGGTTTGTTGGTTACAATCTGTGACTCTTTCAAATGTGTAATTACTGCAGACTTCCGGGAAATTGTAAAGATAGCAGAGAGAAAGTGATGGCCACTCTCACCTTTAATCTCAGCACTAGGGAGGAGAGGCAGGCAGATCTCTGTGAGCTGGAGGTCAGTCTGGTCTACAGAGCAAGTCCTAGGACAGCTAAGGCTACACAGAGAAACCATGACTCCCCCAGAACAAAAGATTTTTGTTTTTTCAGAGAGAGAAATCTCATTCTCCTCCAGTGCTGACATCCTGTCTTGCTTGAATACAATATTTAATTAGGAGCTGGGTTTGGCACCATGGTTTGTTTGTGGTCTATGTCGCAGTACCTTATGTGTAATCTGTATCACACTTCAGAGTCCAGTTTTCTTTTTTGAGATATGGTCAGTATTCTCATTTATTATTATATCTGTATTGTAACGGAGGGCTTGTCCACTCTGATACTGAATTATTTATAAAGAGTTGCCTACGCCAAAAGCTTTGGTTCAGACTCATTAGCTCATAACTCAGTTATCCTGTTTATTCTATTCTAAGTCCTCCCACATGGTCCTCTCAGGGTCATGTGACCCTCTTCCTCAGAGTAAGGGGAGAATCTCTTGACAGGCCTCACTCTATCCTAGAACCTTCTCTCTGCTGGAACCCCCATCTCCTATTTGCTGCTTCAGTTCATTGGCCAATCAGCCTTTTATTGATAGATGGCATTTCCATACAGCACACAAGAGATTCTCTCAAAAAAAAAAAAAAAAAAAGAGAGAGATTCTTTCAACACTGTATTATAATAATAAGATTTGTATTTCTTTCTTGCTGCTTTGATAAAATATCATCATTATCTACCTGACCTACAGGACAAGCGTCAGGTCCAATCTGAATGATTCAGTGAGAGGGTCAGAGTAGTTGCCTAGCATTATTTGAAATCCTAGATTCAATCCTCAGAATTGCAAGAGAAGAAACAAAAATCCCCTGCGTGCCGTTCCTTTTGTTTTTGTTTTGTCTTTTGAGACAGGGTTTCTCTGTGTAGCTCTGGCTGTCCTGGAACTCACTTTGTAGACCAGGCTGGCCTCGAACTCAGAAATCCGCCTGCCTCTGCCTCCCGAGTGCCGGGATCAAAGGCGTGCGCCACCACGCCCGGCTCAGTGCCGTTCCTTTTTAATCCCTCCATGTCATTCACGAGAAACCCCAAAGGAAACCTTGCTGGGTACCAGCTTCCACGTATAGCATGGCATTTGGCTACTTCTACCACCCACCGGAAGCTCCCATCCAGAGACAAACAGCAGGGAATAAGAGACAGAGACAGAGACAGAGACAGAGACAGAGGGTGCGGGAGAAGGGCTAAGAGAACAAGGGAGAGGGCCGAGGGATACTTGTCTCGGAGGACAAGTGACTGCTTCTGGAGATAGAGGAGACAGATGTCGTCCACAGGACAATGGTGGTTTATAAATGGGATAAAACGGGAAATAGTGTTAGGATGAGGTGTTTAACTTTAATTGGGGGGGGGGCGTTAACTAGGTGAGCCAAAGGGCCTTTTGATTGCTGGACCTTGGTAGTCAGTCTCAGGAGCTTGGTGGTGAGCTTTAGGAATACAATCTAACAGGTTTTTGCTCCCCCAGCAAAACAGGAAATATGGGAGAAAGGCAGGGCTTGTTAGAGCCATGTTTACCATGCTCAAGCTGGCTAGGGTCCCTTAACTCTTCGGTGGAGTTTGAGAAACCCCTCTGGCTTCTTTTGCTTGCCCACTCTCACAACCGACAGTCTACTTAGAGATCCACAAATCCCAAAGGTTCGCTCCGTGTTCAGGCTGGGCAATAAGTTTTCTTCATTTAGCTGTTGAGCTGTTTAGCTATTTGAGCTGTAAAATTTCCAATACTGTGGTTTTCGGTTCTAATGTGTCCATTTAGACTGGTGAGCTGGCTCAGCACTTTGAAGCACTTGCTGGGTAGCCTGAGGACCCACGTGGTGGAAGGAGACAAGACTGCTGCCAGCTCCTGGTGCTCCTGTGTGCGCACAGATGTGTGCTCCCAGCCCCGCCCAATAAGCACAGGCAGCAAACGAAGTGTGCGCTGATCGTTTGCTGTATTTGTTTTTTCTTTGCCAAGGTTTTCTATTTTATTTCAAGAACGTTCTGAACTGTTCGTTGAAGAATCCTTCCTGGGTTTGTTAATTGTTTAATTAAAGGGTGCTGGCAATGGAATGTAGGGCCCTTCTCTCGAAGGGGACCCCTTAAAGTGATTCTGACCTTGACTTTGGCACAGCACAGGCTTTTTTTTTTTTTTTTTTTTTGGACAGGGTTTCTCTCTATAGCCCTGGCTGTCCTGGAACTCACTTTGGCATCGAACTCAGAAATCCGCCTGCCTCTGCCTCCCAAGTGCTGGGATTAAAGGCGTGCGCCACCACACCCGGCTTCAGCACAGGCTTCTATTGGCTGTTGTTTTATTTACATTAGGTTCCCTAGGTTCTCAGTTCCAGGCGGTCTTTGTGACTTGGTGCACATTTGGGGACTGTGTTATGAAACTCTGGTTGTATTTAAACCTGATTTTCCCTGGGCTCCTCTGGTTCCAGATGTGGTCAGAAGGGACCAGTGACTTCTCAGAGGTGATAAAGGTCTGCATTCTCAGCCTGCCAAACAGGGCTTCCTGGGGAAGAGTGTGAGATTCAGCCTCCTCACCAGCTTCCATGAATATCGCAGAGAAGGATGGGTACCCTGCTCTGTTCCCCAGATGGCATCTTCTGAATGATGATGAAGCTTTGGCTTGTTCCCAAGGCATTTCTGACAGGATTGAGGAGGGTCATAGTGATGTGGAAACCTAGGCTTTCCTAGTGGCTTCCAGCAACATACTCAGGCTTCTCAAACATCCCAGGACTTCTTTAGAACCAGGCAAGGGTGGGGTCTGGGTTCTCTCTGCCTATGGACTGAAATCACAGTTTTCTGTGTTGTCTGGCTCTCTCTCGCTCTCTCTCTCTCTCTCTCTCTCTCTCTCTCTCACTTGTTTTTTGCATATTACAAGCTTCCTCAGCGTGCTGCCCAGGACATAATCACTGGGGATCTTCTGCTGTCCTTTTCCTTTGCTGTCTCTCCTACAGATGAGATCCTGGATCCCTGCCTCATTTAGCAGAAGACACAAGCACAGCACCTCCACCAGGTCAGAACTGGAGCCTCACAACGCCTCAACTTCAGCTTCATTAGATCATCATGAAGTGCAAGATAGTTGGTACTCCAAACAGTCAAAGCAGCTTCAGATCCACACAGATCAGACCTGTAAGATATGACCCAGGGTGGGTTTGAGGATGCTCAGGGCTGAAGGAGGGAGAGCAGGCGTCCTTCTCAGCAACCTCCCAGGAACTGGTGTGCTCAGTGAACTTGATCGCTTGGCTGGGACAGTTCTCCTGACATGTGACACTTGGTCAGGGTCTCTGGGGTGTGGCACCTGCTGGTTCATACTGTGGGCAGTTCCATGTAGCTTAGCATTGCCACATGGTGCCCACCAGCTTCTCTTCTGTCTCTCTTTGTTCCTGTGACCATCCAGGAGAGCAGGGTGAAGAGCTGCAAGACCAGGAAGCCTTGCCTGCCCTGGGTGGAGCATCCCTGCTGCTCGGAACTTCCCTACTAGGAATCTTTGGAAGTTTCCTTCTGTTGGAAAGTGTTACATTTCCTTGTGGGTCCAGATGGTGGGTGTTTGCTTTTCCTTTTCTTTTCAATGTCTTAATCTTTAAAGTGACTTTAATTCTGGCAAATGTAGGTCACCAAGTGTTCGGGTACTGTTTCTCTGAGGATTTTTCTGTCTTCCCTTGAGACTCCAGCATCCAGATGTGGGGGCTCTGGTCTTCACACCTCTTAACTGCCCTTTCCTCTTGCCTTCTAAGCAACAGCTCAGCCTCATCTCCTGGCTCATTAATTCTCTGTCTCCTGCTGCTCAGGTCTTCAAAGCTCCACATTTCCACCCCCAGCATTTCGTCTTATTGTCCTTATTCAGGGCAGGAGATGGAATCCAGGGCCCCATGCATGCTAGGCAAGCTTACACCACAGTGCCATAATCCAGCCCCCAAGGACTTTTTTCATCTTCTGTCCCTGCTCCATGACATCAGCACCCTCTTCTCCCGTGGGGAAACAAAATGAGACTTTACTGTTCTTTCTAGCTCTCCGTTCACTGCATTGCTTTCGTGGACAGCATCTTGTGGGCCCAGCACTGAGTGGGCAGTCTGAACTCCCAGGAGTTCTGTCTCACTGGAGTGGCCTCGCTTACAGAGGGGATTATGTGTGACTTCAGGCCCCTCAAAGTCTCTGCCTACTGGCTCCAACAGCCTGGGAATATTCCTGAAAATGCTGCCAGCTGAGAGGGTGGAGCGCAGATCATAGTATTCTGTGTCCCAGGGCTTCCCTTTGAGCACACAGCAGCACATGCCTTTTGTTGTAGCTCTTGGAAGAAAGCACCACTGCCGGGACACCGCAGCCATCAGCCACTGTTCCCCTGTCCAGGATAAGGGTCTTCAAGAAGCCGTCCTGGCACTTGAGTGACAGGTTCTTTGTTGATCCCGCAGAGGCCCTAGCCACATGGGGCCCAACTGATGGACAGCAAGAGCTGTAACTTCTCCAATTGACTCCTGTTCTTTATGAAGGCTCAACCATCTTCATGGAGGCCACAGTCTCTGTGGCTATCCTGCATTCCCCCAAGCCAAGTAATCCATAGTTTTTGTGTCTCATCTTGCATCCCTGCCCTAGCCAATATGGTCCTGCCAGCTGCTAGGTTCTTCTTGGCAGATATTATCAGCTGGCCAAAGGTTTATAGTGAGAATTTCCAATGAGATCCCCATTTGCCTCTTCCTGGACTATCTGAGAGCAAAGTACAGACTAGGTTCCTTGTTCCAGGAATAACCAAGGTGCTGAGCCTATTCCAACAAGGCAAGCACCTCCCACTTCTGTTGGAAGGCTGGCAAGTTCTGTGGGGCTCCAGCGTATGTAAAAGTGATTCGGATGGATGCTGGTACTCCAGCATCCTCTCAGCCAGCATCAATCACTTGCCTCTTTCCCACCAATGGCAGACAGAAGACTCTAGTGTCAAAGGCAAAAAAGGTCTGATGACTTGGCCTGTCCACAAAGCTGCTCCACATTGCAGCCCAGCTGAACAAGCCACCAGTCCCACCTCTGGAGGTCCTCCCTCCATCTCTTACACCTCTGGTTTATGCATAGATGAAGGGCAAGGCGCAGCCACTTTGCAGGGCGGCTCTCCTTATGAGATGAAAGTTGGGGACCAGAGCTTGCTTCCTGAAATATAGGCCAGCCAGTCAGCACCCCTGGGGTGTTGCAAGAAGTGGCTTACAGGCACACGGTGTCAGTGTCACTAACTAGTAAAGTATCTGAGATCTCTAGTTACATATGGGCTTGAGTTGGGGGAACACCGTCTGCTGCTCCTCACTCAACACCCTAGATCTGGGGCCTAGGAGAACCAGGGCCTTTACCTAGCTTGAAAATGTGCAGCTGACCATCTAGCTCAAAAGATACAGGAATTTCAGCCTTGGTCCTCAGCTTTGCTGGAAGCTTCCCACCTTATGAGCCTACTTCTCTAGTAGCAGGTGAAAACGTCTGGCTTCTATGGAGCAAGAGTGGGCTTCCCCATGCTCTCATCTACACAGGCCAAAGAACCTCCATGACAGCCTTACCTCCTGATGCTTGTCTTGTGCCCCATGTCTGGGCCTAAAGTCATTAAGCCATAAGCACCGGAGTAAATGGGTCCAAAGCAAGGGCCTCTAGAGTGGTGGGTGATGCAAGAAATGTAGAGGAGGCTCAGGTGCTGTGCTGGAGTAAGACGGGGATTGAGGGGCTTCCCTGGATGTCAGTTGGACTTGTCCCTCAGGATGAGTGGAACTTTATATGGCATGTCTGATTCTAAACCATCTAGTCACTCTGGCAGGCTTTCCATCTATGTGGTGGCCCTGAGGGTGGCACCAGTCTAGTAATGCTGTCATGCAAGCTCAGGAGTCACTCGTAGCCTCAGGCACATGGAAGACTCTCAATTAATGTCAGCACTTTTTAGCACTAGCTGTAACAGCATTGGGAGGGCACATTAGGGAACGATCTTTTGGAGAGCCAGGGGTACCAGGGGAGCAGGGGTGGTGGGGAAAGGGGCAGAGCTGAGACCCAGGGACAGTATATTCAGTGAACGCTAGCACCGGCACCTTATGGGAGGCTAGCTCAGTCACCACCAGAGCTAGAGCAGTAAGCTGGGCCTTCAGTCTGTGTGCTTTTGTTTCTTCATCTGGAGAGAAGGGGCTACCAACGTCTCATCCCCTGTGATCCCCATGCTCAGTGTGAATGATATAATCACCATCTATCAGGAAGCCTGAAGGCAAGGCTCATAGGTATCGATGATGGTTTGAATGAAGTGGCCCCCATAAACTCATAGGGTGTGGCATTATTGGAGGTGTGGCCTTGCTGGAGTAGGTGTGGTCTTGTTGAAAGGAGTGTGCCATTTAGGGTGGGCTTCGAGGTTTCAGGAGCTCAAGCCAGGCCTGGTGTCACTCTCTCTTCCTGCTGCCTGCCAATCCAGATATAGAACTCTTGGTGACCTCTCCAGCACCTTGTCTGCCTGCATGCCACCATGCTTCCTGCCATGATGACAACAAGCTAAACTGCTGAATCTACAAGCCAGCCCCAATTAAACGCCTGCCTTTATAAGAGCTGCTGTGGTCATGGTGTCTCTGCATGGCAATAAAAACCCCAAGACAATATTCAAGCTGGCTGAAGGCCACTGTGAGTAGCCCCGCCAGGGTCTAAGCAGGAGCATCCAGAGATTGAGAAACTGTGATGAGAGTCTTTCCCATGATGCCTTGTGAGGAGAGAAAAGAGCAGCTCCTGGCACTGGGAAGCCAGCTAGAGCTTACTATGGGGCAAGACTGGCCTTTCATCAGACATGAGCAATCTCAGAAAGCCAAGCTCAGCCAGGCCAGGGTGAGACCACAAGAAGGCAGGACACAGCATATACTAACTGTCAGAAAAACAAAGTCCTTGCACCATCTGTGCTGAGCACATTCTTTACTCTGCTCAAAAGAGCAACAACGGCCACATCCACAGCAGCTTCATATGGCTCCCCAGGTCTTCCTCAGGCCTGCTCAGTGAGGCTCAGTCCCTTCACACAGTCAAAGTGTAAGTATATTATTCAGGGATCTTTAGAGTCATAGAACTTATGGAATGAATATCTATCTATCTATCTATCATCCATATCTATCTACCATACACACACATACAAAAATATATGGAATTCATTGAAATGACTTATGACTTACAGGCTACAGTCCAACAATGGCTAGCTGTGAATAGAAAAATCCAAGAAGCTAGTAGTTGCTCAGTCCCACAAGGCTAGATATACAACCTCAGCTAGTCTGTATATACTGGAATCCTGAAGAAGTAGGCTCTGATGTCAGTGAAGGAATGGATGTGCTAGCAAAGTGAGGGCAAATAGGCAAAGAACAAAACCTTTCTTCTATATAGGCTTCAACAGAAGATGTGGCTCAGACTAAAGGCGTGTGTCTTCCAGCCTCATGATCAGAGGTGTGTCTTCTTACTTCTCTCACAGGTGTGTCCACTTCCGGATATAGTCGAGTTGACAAGCAAGAATAGCCATTGCAGTGGGGTAACCTGGAAGAGTCTCTGGGGTACACAAAACAAGCGTGGGTGCTGTGTACACATGTGCAGGTGGACAGAGAGAAGCAGCAGCCAAGGGCAGCTCAGCGCCCAGTGCTCAGCCTAGCTTGGTCCCAGCAGCTACTGCAACATGGCAAAGGCAGAGGTGGGTAGGGGGTGGGGATGGAGAGGAGGGGAGGGGGGAAGCTGGTTTCACTCAGGGTTCCTGTGCTCTACAGACCTGATGGTGACAATATACTGTAGACCCAAACCTAAAACAGTTTGTGCTCTCCAGAAAATGCATAGCTTGAGAGCGAGAGAGTAAGAGAGAGAGAGAGAGAGAGAGCTGCACATTCAAGTTATGTTAGAAAAATGGACAAATCTGTGAAAACAAAACAAAACAAAGAAATGTTTGAATACAACTAACAAAATAATAAAGAAAAATTAAGAACAAAACCAAAAACCAAAACCAAACAAAAAACTACCACCAGCAGGGGCCGGAGACATGGCTCTGAGCTTTAGAGGGAAAGTGGTCTCGTGGATCAAAGTTCAATTCCAGCATCACAAATGTCTGTAACTCCAGTTCCAGAGGAATGCCTCCAGACAGACAGACAGACAGACAGACAGACACACACAGACACACATAGACACACACACACTATATATATATATATATATATATATATATATATATATATATATATATATATATATATATATATATAAAATAAAATAACACCAGGAAGTGAGACAAAATATTGGAAGTCTAATTAAGAAAGATAAAGGGCTTGCTGACACTTCAGTGTCGGTCTGTGATCATCACTGTGGTGGTTTGAATATAGCCCCCAGGGACTCGTACATTTGAATGCTGAGGTAGTGGCATTAGGAGATGTGGCCTTGTTAAAGGAAGTGTGAGCCTGGGGGTAGGCTTTGGGGTTTTAAATACTCAAGCCAGGCCCAGTGGCTGGCTGGCTCACGCTCTCTCTCTCTCTCTCTCTCTCTCTGTCTCTCTCTCTCCCCTTGTTGCCCTCAGATCCAGAAGTAGAACTCTTGACTACTTCTCCAGCACCATGTCTGCCTTGCCTGCATACTACCATGCTTCCCACCATGACAATAATGGTATAAACCTCTGAATTGTAAGCCAGCCCCAATTAAATGTTTTGTTTTATAAGAGCTGCTCTGATCAGGGTGTTTCTTCACAGCAAAAGAAACCCTAACTAAGACAGTCACCACTGGAGAAGTATGGTGGCAGGGAACAGGTGGCCAGGCAGGACAGCGAACAGAAGCTGAAGGCTGACAGCTAATTTACAAGTTTCAGTCAGAGAGAGACTGGGCCTGACAAGGGCTTTTGAAACCTCAAAAGCCAACACCTAGTGACATACCTCTTCCAACAAGGACATATCTTCTAAACCCTCCCAATAATCCAACCAACTGGGGACCAAGCATTCAAATATATGAGTCTATAGGGGCCATTCTTATTCAAACCAGCACAACTTGATATTAATAAAAATACACACAGCAACTACAAAAGAAGTCCACTTGGCTAGAAAGATGGCTCAGCAGTTAAGACCACTGATTACTCTTCCAGAGGACTTGGCTTTGATTCCTACCACTCACAGATGGCTCACAACTTATAACTCTAGTTCCAGGGGATCTAATGCCCTCTTCTGGCCACAGTGGGCATTACACACATGTTATGCACATACATAAGTGCAGGCAAACACCCAATCACATAAAATAAAAGTGCTCCTAAAAATTAATAAAATGTGTATATATTTATAAAAAAAAAAGAAATGCAAACACTACCAACTTGCAAGTAAATGAAAAAGCAAATTGATGGTTTCTGTTTAGAGCTTTTCTGTGGCTGTGCTAAAAGCAACCTGGGAAGAAAAGGATTTATTTAATCTTATACTTTACAGTCTTTCATAAAGGGAAGCTAGGGCAGGAATTCCAGGATAAATCTAGAGACATGAGCTGATGCAGAGGCCATGGAGGGCTGTTGTTTACTGGCTTGCTTTTCATAGCCAGCTCAGCCTGATTTATTACCCAAACCACCTGCCCAGGGAGGGCACCACCCACAGGACGCTGGCCCCTCCCACATCAATCATTGATCAAGAAAATGCCCCACAGACACACCTACAGGCCAATCTGATGGAGGCAATTTCTCAATTGAGGTTTCCTTTTTCTAAGTGACTCTGGGTTTTGTCAAGTTGATGAAGAACTAAGATGTATAGCTTCTTACTATTCCTCAAACATCCCAACCGCGAACAGCTTCTTTATAGGCTAATTTCCCAAACTTTCTTATAAATAATCTCCAGAGAAAATTCCCCCCCCCCAAAAAAAAGAAAAGTGAAATTTACTTCTGTTGTTTATCAAGTTACTTCTTGAGGCTGTATTACCTGGAATTCAAAACTGGTAAGATTTAGTGCAAGAAAACACAACTAGATTCTTTTTACATTGTGTAAAATATTATAAATGCCATGTCAACAAATATGATGAAAGATACGTTCCAAAATAAAAGCCTTTGCTTTGTTCATCTCAGTACAGCCTGTGTGAGTCAACGTAGCTCACTACTCTGTAGACTGTGGGAGGTGACAAGTTATTCATGCAAAATAATGCTTAGGAAGTGCAGAAAAAGGCCGGTGGGATTTGTTGTCACTTTAGAAAACATTTTATCCTATGTGTATGGTTGTTTTGCCTGTTTTATGTTTGTGCACCATGTTTATACACATGCAAAGGCCAGAAGACAGTGTCCGATGCCCTGGAATGGGAGCTACTGATGCTTGTGTGCTCCCATGCCGGCTCTGGAAATCCAACCTAGGACCTCTGCAAGAGCAGCAAGTGCTCCTAACTGCTAAACCATCTTTCCAGCTGTATTAAATAAATTTTTAATACTTCTGTAATTTGTAAGGCTCTCAAAAACATCAGGAGTAATACAGAGCTTAATAATCTTATACTCGATGCTTTAGTAACTCGGTCAAATGGATGCACACAAACCCCTTTAACAAATATACATACTTCAGAATAAATTTAGAAAGTTTACTTTCTAAATTAAGTCTTTAACCAACACAGAGATCTAATGAAATGGAAACTTAAGGTTTTTTTTTTTTTTTTTGAAAGTTGGTTGGGTGGTGTTTTGCTAGCTAAAGTGGCCACAAGTAAAAGACTAAGGCAGACTTGTAAAATGATATTTTGCTGAAGCAGAGAGAGGTAAGAGGATGTTCTGCTAAAGCAAACACATAAAGGGTCACATGATGAAGGATTTTTTGTTAATGACACACATATATTGGTCCGACTCATACCGTATAGCTGAGCTCTATTTCTCAAGACTCCATAGAGAGAAACATATCAAAAAAAACATCTGGTGGTATGGTACAGTTTCTTGTTGCTTCCGTAGACTCAGGCTGATTGGCAGGGTGGTGTCAGCTCAATAGCCAACACAGACCCATGGAGGCCACTTGATGTTTGGAGGGTATAAACAGGACTGGACGGACAGTGATGGAGGCTGAGCTGGGCTTGCTTATAGAGCTAGCTGTACCATGTCCTCACTTCCCTGAAAGAGGCACAGCCAAGAACTTTCCCTGGCGTTCCTCCTGGTCTCTCCAGATGGCTCAGTGCTGAGGCCGAGGCCTAGCTGTCTCTTCTAGCTGATTGGTGTTTGCTATCCCCATGCTACCGAACTGGACTGCTGGTGTTTCCTGAGGTGTTTTTGAGTGGATGGAGCTGCTGCTGCTGACCTGTGAACTGAACTGCCAATTTCTATACAACACAGATGGGAGTTGCTCCAAAGAACCTTTATAAACAGGTCCATATCCCTGTATCCTTTCTCTTCCACTATCTCTGGTGGCTGGTGGTTGAGAGGGAGGTTAAAATGCTTAAGAACCATCATTAAAAATAGGGTTAAAAAAATTAAAGTTGCAATCAAGCAACTAAGAATTACAGCCAAGCATTTGAAAGATCTGATCGATGCTTTAGTAACTTGGTCAAATGGATGCACACAAACCCCTTCAACAAATATACATACTTCAGAATAAATTTAGAAAGTTTACTGGACTAATAAGAGCAATAAATCACAAAGAATTGGTTTATATGTACCTTGTCCTGGAGCAATGGGAACAACTTACAGCTCATAATTTGAAAAAAAAATTACAGTGATGTTCTGGGTGTTTCCATCACATGGCTGAGCAGCAGCTTCATTTCTGAAAGTAGCCTCTTTGTTCTGTGAGACAATCCCTCCATGAAACATAGGAGACATAAAGGAAAACCTGCCAACGAAGCAAAAGAAGTCAGGCAAAGAAGGCATGCTGGCAAATGAGGTACAGCCACCTGTACATATGCTCCTCAACAACTTCTAATTCCACCCAGGCTGCTTCAAATGATACCCCTGCTGTGTGTGTGTGGCACATCTGTCTGTCTGTCTGTCTGACTGTCTGTCTGTCTCTGTGTATCCGTTTTCTTTCCTCTTTTGTGATAGGTCTCACTGTGTATCCCAGGCTAGCCTACAGCTCTTGATCCTCCTAGTCCTCCTAAGTACTGGGATCTCTACTGTTTGGACGCACGCGCGCGCGCACGCGCGCGCGCGCGCGCGCACACACACACACACACACCCTGCTCAGGATTTCACTTTCAGAAAGGAGGCTGATGCACTTCCGTGCATATGTTCTCCGTACACACAGCACATTTTCCTTACCCACTCATCCGTCAGCAGACTTGCTGTTGAGCCTGTTACTTCAAGGGGGGGGTGGTGCAGGTGTCTCTCTGATGATAGGATTTTGTTCCTGTGGATGTGCACACAGCAGAGGGCCTTGCCTGATCACACTATTCATGCTATTTTTAGTTTTTAATGGCCTCTCCATGGTGGTTTCCGTCGCGGATGCACGAATAGCCCTCCCCCCAACAGTGTGAAGTGTTCCCTTTCTCAGCATCCCAGCCAGCATTTGTTTGGTTTTGTTTTTTTCTTTTCTTTTTTTGACTTTTTAATATCCCCTTTAAATCTGTACAGATATTGTAATAAAAATAAGCAGGACAGAAATGCTCCCAGGCAGATACAAACGGGAAGGAATTTCTCACATACCACAGATGCACCATGGAAGGTCTCCAGGTCGAAGGAAAATGAGTCCAGGTGGAGGTGTGGAGATCCAGGAAGGCGAGGAGAGGGCTTGAAACAGAAACAACTGGATACATGTTTGGAGATAAAGGTCATGTGCGCTAATGCAATCTCCAGAATGAACTGGAGTAACATTCTAACGGTAGGGTACAAGGCAGATGGAAGACAGGAGTTACAACTGTAGGAAGGCACAACCTGTTTACAAAGCAGTAAAATATACCACTGTAAAGCAGACCAGGGGATGGAGGGCACATATTATAATTTCTAAAGTGACTACCAAACGACTGTATAATTAAACAGTGATGGAGGAGAACCATGCAATAAAAGGTATGTTGGTTGCCTTATGAAAAGGTTTCTAACCATACTGCCCCAAACATGACTGATCTCATTTGAATATTTTGTGTGAAAGGTGCCAAGAAAAAAAAATCACTAAATAACAAAGAGTAGAGTAAGTAGAAAGAATTAAGGTAGAGAGACGTTGGTTAGAGATCAATAACAGTAGTGGTTTCATTAAATATAAATGGAAAAGAAACAATCTAACTGAAAGACAAAGAACAAATCAGGCTGGATCTAAAAACCAGAACCACCATCTGCTGTGTGCGAGGCACAGCTGAACACAAAGACACAAACTGACTGAAATCCAAGCAGGACACAGCCATAGAGAGCCAGACTATGCTCCAAGCACTGAAAGATGCCAAGTGAGATGTTTTATAAGGATATAAAGGACCCACCCATTGTTGTGAAGATATTGTGTATATGCCAAATAGTATAAATTTAAGAATATAAAGCAAAACCAATTTAACTAAGAGGAGAAATGGAATAATTTACATTCAAGCTTGATATTTTAATTCTCAACAGCAATAAGACAACAATAAGGTCAATAGTATGAAAGTATTCAACAAAATGATCAACTAACTTGTCCTAAATGGCACAGACTATTAACATCCTACAGCTAATGAATCTTAAAATTTGCAAAAGAAGTCTTCTAAAGTACTAGAACTTAGGCCCAAAGTAAGAAGTTACTACCTTTCAAAATAAATGTCAGAGGGACAACAGATGTAAACATAAAATACTGTAATAGAATAAAGCTTCAGTTAAAAAAAAAAAAGCTATGAGAACATATCCAAAACCTTGAGGGAAACAAAGCAATCAGTTGCATCTTTCAAAGAGAAAGTTTAATAATTTAGATCTTCATACAATTCAGAACTGCTGACCACCAGATGCCATTTGAAAAGTAAAAAGGAGGTTGAAGAGATGGCTGAGCAGGCAGCAAAGTGCTTGCTGTGACTAACCTGAGTCAGAGCCCCAGGACCAGGGACAAAGCCAGGGATGGAACTTGTGCCTGAGATCCTAGCACTGGGGAGACAGGAGGATCTCAGTGGCCAGCTGGGCGCACTGAGCCAGTGAGCTCCAAGTTTAGTGAAAGACAGCTCTCAAAAAATAAGACAGCGAGTGATAGAGGAAGATCCTGATATCAACCCCGGCCTCCACATATGTGTCTGACTAATTGAGCTTACTCATATACCATCATGTACTGTGAAAGAGAGACACAGAGAGACACAGAGAGACAGAGAGACAGAGAGAAACAGAAACAGAGACAGAGAAAGACACACAGAGAGACAGAAACAAACAGAGAGACAGAGAAAGACACAGAGAGACAGAGAAATAGACTGAGAGAGAGGAAAGCCACAGGGAATGTGTGTTGCTAACATTTTTATTTAAAGAAACATGCACATGTTCAATAATAATAATAATGATAATGATAATAAGTCATGAACACACACAGCCCATGCCAGCCCAAGGAAGAACGCAAGAAAAACCTGGTCACACCAAAAATAAGACATGTGACTAGCCACAGGGTCCACCTGGGTTTTACAAAGCTATAAAGTGTATGGTTGGTGCCACAGAGAATAATTGAATGAATTTTGAGCACTAGATCATGAGAGCATTAATTTTGATCTGTGAGATTATAATAGAAGGCCATATAGAAGCAGTCTCCTTTCTTAGAGGTGCAAGAACCTGGCAGACATCTGTGTTTTGGGTTGGAATAATCTAACAGATGGTACACTGATAGATGAGTATGTGGCCCTTTGTAAGTGCACTTGTTTCTGAATAGAACAATGTGGTGGACATGGGGTGAGAGGGATTAACTGCCTTTATATTTAGATAAAAAAATAGCAGTACCCATTCTTCCTATTCTTATTATTTCAAATAACAGTGTGGAAATGGTCGAGGGTGTTGGCTCAATCATGTCTTCTCATCACTCTGGGACCTGAGGCAGGAGGATTATGAGTTCAAGGCTAACCTGGACTACACAGACACTCTGTTTTCAAAAATTTAAAATACAGTTAGAATGCAATAAATCCAGTAAGAAAGGCTAATGACAGAGAGGAGAGGATGCCACCCACAGTTTTGAGACAAGCATGGTCTTTATGGTCCTTGTCCCCTGAGCCAGGAAGCCATTCTGTAGGTTCCTACCTGGTAGCAGGTGTCTCTGGGCTTTGCTGGGCCTGGGGAATCCAGCCTGTGATAGGCTTCAGAGAAACCAAGGGACTGTCCAACTGGCTTAGGGCTCATGAAAGCCAAGTACCACTCCTATACCCTCCATGGTTTCTGGGAAGAGTCCTGTGCAGCTGCTGTTGCAGGTGTGTTCAGACCTTGGCAATCGGGTTGGCAAGGAGGACCTTGTGCACCTCTCACACCTGTGATCCAAGAGCGTAACACTCATAGGAAGGGCTGGGGTTTGCAGGTAGCACTGAAGCAAGTCTTTGTAAAGGCTGCTAAGCTCCAGGTGCTTCCCAACCAGAGCCCTGCACAGTGCTGGAAGAATGACCTTCGTGCCTGAGGAGGGAACACATTCTGGGGGTCAAGACCTTCTCTGCAGGCAAGCTAGGCCTCAGGGGTGCCCCACATCACGCGCAGGTATCCCTCCCCAGGCTGTGCTGGACTCCCACCCCTCAACTGAGCATCTGAGGCCTGCAGCTCCTTGCCTTTCCACCCCTCTAGGACCTCATGCAGACACCCCACCACAGGCTGCAGGTCAAAGCCTCCAGCAGGGGTTTTCTTTTTTGTTTTTTTTTTCAAGTTCGCTCAACCTTCTAACAATCGATGATTTCAGATTCCAAAACTACACCAAGCAGCCTGGGAGTTTTCTACCTTTCCACATGCATTTTTAATGACCTCTCTTTTACAATCCTGGACGGAGCTTTGCTGCTCAGTGAACTGTTGTTTGGGGATCACGAACGCACAGTTACTACCCCATTCTGGGGGTGGTAAGCTTCCATATGAGTGTTCTGTTGCTGCATAAACAGAGTGGTCCCTAGTCCACAGGGCAGCAAGAACTGGAAACATAACTCTGGGGAGGTAACTGCAGCCCAGAGAGAAATTCTCAAGAGACTTGACATCCCTGGGGATGGAGCTTGGGACCTCAGGTAAACCAGTCAGGAGCTTTCCCAATGAACTTTCACCTCCAGCCCCCCACCCCCCAAGACATTTTAAAGTACAGTTTTGGTTTATTGGGCCATAAGAAGACAATTAGAAAATTGACTTCGTCCCTCCCCCCACCCCTTAATAGTGATTGTTTACAATGATACAAGAATATGGGGCCGAAGAGACAGCTCAGCAGTTAAGAGTGTGTTCTTCTCTTGTACAGGAGTTAAGAGTGTCTTCTCTTGAGTTCAGTTCTCAGCACACATACTAGGCAGGTCACAAACCTCTGTAATTCCAGCTCCAGGGGATCCGACACTCTCTTCTGACCTCTGTGGCGACCAGGTACACTCATAGTGGTACAGATACATAAAAGCGCAGGCAGCACACTCATACACATAAATCTTTTTTAAAAAGTAAGATAATAAAATGGTCAGGCATCATGATGGGGTATATTTAAATTGGTATATTTAATAGTAAGAGGAACTCCAGGCAAATGAGTTGGCAGAAATTATCCTTGAAACTTAGGCTACGGATGATGATATGGGACACCAGAGAATCAGTGAGGTCAAAACAGAATCTGCTGAAACACATCTCCATGGTGGTTCAGCATCCTGTTACTGTAACAAATGCCTGCGGTCCTGAGAAAAGGCTACTCAGCTCACAGTTTTAAAGGGTTGAGAGCCATGATTACTTGGCCCTTTTGCTTTGGATCTGTATAGCACACACTGGAGGAAGTGCGGAGTAAAATGGTTTACCTCAGGGTTGAAAAAGAAAGGGGCTGGGGCCTCGCCATCTTCTGCGAGGGTACACTCCCAGTGACCCAAAGACCCCCTGCCTCACAAAGGCTCTGTACCTCCCAGGCCTTCAATGTAGGAACCTCTAGCCTATGGTGAGATTTCATTTACCTCCTTTAATATATTTGACATTAGGAAGGAAAGAATACAGTAGACAATTAAAACCAATAGGGAGTACAGGAGAACTTCCATGCCAATAACCTGGAAATGTACTATTCATTCTTGCAGGTTAGGATGGGGTCTTAAAATACATTAACTGGTGAAAACCAAAAAAAAAAAAAAAATTGATAGAATGTCATTTAATATTAAGAACATGTAAGTCACTATGTTTTATGGGACTGTGTCACCAGCTCTTGAGAGGAAACAATGTGGGGTGTGTGCAGTGAACTTGTGGCTCCTGTCTCCCCCCAACCCCGCCCCAAGTCCATCCTCCATTAAGTGGGGCTTTTGAAGAGATTTCAGGGAGTGCCTGCTGGGTTCTGTGGTCCCAGGATGCTCTGGGAACACTACATGGCAGCCGGGGAGTAAAGGACCTTCTCTGAGGGAAGAGGACTGGGCCGAGGCTTGGAAAGCCTGAGGAAGTCGGGGCTGGGAATCCTATGAAACAAGGTAACATATTGGACTCCATGGCATCTGGGTACTGGCTCTCAAGTTGGTGATAAAAGCTGGTGGCCTCCCTTGACCACACTGAGGGCACAGGAAGAAGCCACCTGAGATAACTGTCCCAGGGCATTCATGTATAAGCACTGGGGACTCGGTAGTACACGGGATGCCCAAGTACTGAACAGTGAGATCCATTTCAATGGAAAAGAAGGCCTAGTATAGGTGATGGATCTTGATAGTTGACAGGTTTCTCAGCCTAGTGGTTGAGACAAAATTTATCTGCCCAGGTAGATGACAAGTGTGAACTGGTCCGGAACAGAAGCAGGGAGAAAAGGTGCCAATAATGAATTCAGAAGAAAAAAAAAAAGAAAAACAAAAGAACCAATGGGCCCCTTGGAGGCCAGAAAGGCACGTGAGGATGGGGGGCGGGGCATCATGGCTGAGACCCTTCAGGCAGTAGAGGCTGGCTGCTGGCTCAAAGGATACAGTGTGGGGCATCTCCAGCTCTGAACATCCCACCAGCTGCTCCAAGAGGCCATAGCGGATTCTGCAGGGTAGGCAGTTGGGGTTGCTGGGTTGAGGGGCAAACATTTGAGGGCTGGGTAACAGGTATCTGGGCCGCTCACATAACATCCGAAGGCCTCTTCTACCTTTCCAGGCAGGTTAGAATCTAGTACTGGACTTGGGGACAATGGCTGGAAATGTCATTGGCAAAAGAGAGAAAGACTAAAGGAATGAGGGTAGGATTGCCTTGAGACTACAGGGAAATGCGTTGGGTGCCACGGCATCTGGGCATTGGCTCTCGAGTTGGTGATAGAAGTCGGTGGCCTGCCTGGACCATATAGAGGGCACAGCAACAGCCTGCCTCATATTATAGTCCAAGGGTACCCATGTGAAAGTAATGGGGAGTGGGCAAGTTGGTATCGGGATGGTTCCAACTTTGTAGGTAACATAGGAGACACTGGTGGCAGAGCTCAGGTATGGATCGGTTAGGTATCCTTGCCTCATACCACCCCAGAGACTATAGGCAGGCCTAAGACCCATTGCATAGGCAGAGGCAGTCTCAGGCATGTGGGTTTCTCCAGATGCTTGGTTGGTGAAGTTTCTTCTCATAGCTTGTTCCTGGGTGGTGGCTCTCTCCATGAATGAGCTCTGCTCTTGCCTCAGCTACACCTCTATGCAAAGGCCGAAATTCCAACCTCCTTGTCTCGCAGCTACTCCTGTGGAGTGGATGGCAGTCAGAGAAGAGTGGCCAGGAGGGGTGTGAGGTCCACCTGGGAAGGGGGACAAGGTAGCAGCCACAGAACACATGAGAGTGCATTCTGTCTCTCATGTAAGAAGATGAACTTTCTTTTCGGGGTGAAGATGGAACCTGGGACCTCAGACATGCTAGGTGAGCATGCTGTTATGAAGCCACATCCCGGCCCAGCTATGGTCTGTCAATGAGACAGTTTTTCAAGTGAATTAAAACTTCTCTCTGAGCCTCAGGGAAGCCCCTGGCCCTCACTCCAAGATGTGGAACATACAACCTGGAATCTTGGCGCCCAGCCCCACACACATCAAGTGAAAGTCAAACAAATTCCAAAAGGATCTGGAACCCCAATGTCAGAAGTGGGAACAGGAGAGGCTGGCCAGAGGGGTTCTTCCCAGGGTGTAAGAAGGATGTCCTATACCTCCTTTGTGAGCAGAGGCCCCACTTACCTCCCTAGATGGGTTCTGGGCGTGCCTTCTTTAGTTGAGAAGGGGCCACTGAGAGACGAGGTCACTTAGGGACAAGCAGGTCACTGAGATGAGCAGGCATTTTTCTCTAAGCCAAGAAAACTGACAAATTTCTCTCAATATGTTCAAGCACTCCGTTCTCCAGTTGGCTCTGTCCCCACCATCCAATCCACCTCCCCCCTCAGCCAGCCACTTCCTGTGGTCCAGCTTCCCTNTGCTCCTTTGTTTGGTTTCTGTGTCCCTCTGCCTGCCTCTCCTCCTCATTTCCCTGGGACACACATAGAAATGTGCGAATGAATATAAGGAATGCTCTCCTGGCTGCAATGTCCCAGTAGAAATCCTGTGATTGGCCCAAATGTGATCCTCCATTTGCATGAACAGCCTGTACTATGTTTGGTACAAACACATGAAGGATTGCTATATCTGGGGTAGAGACTCTTGTTGAAACGCCAATGTCTGGCTATAAGGGCAGGCTGCTTAGCTTGCTTTTGAACATCCCTCTCCCCTGTCCTCTGGCACTGCCTGGCTTATAGTCATCAGTAGGTTTCAAGTGGTCTACCTTCGTCTACTTTTTAATCCAGTGGTCTACCCTCACTCTTTTATCTTTGTTATAGGTAGAGGACTGAGTTTATTGTGAAGAGGGGATGACAGACACATCATGGGAAGCAAAGGTAGCCACTGCCTCCCAGAGCTGGTAGTAGTTACAAGAAGGCTATGGTCCCAGAGAGTAGCGTGCCAGAAAAGATGGAGGACAGAGGTGGTAGGGATATTCCGAGGTGACAGTGGGCAGAGAAAGCTAAGGCTGAAGAGACTGTAACTATCCGGGGATAGAAAAGGACGTTTGTGTTAAGCCATTATGTCCAAAGCTCCCAACAGCCTGGCCTGAAACACTGTGTGCTGGAGGAGCTGAGGGTCTCAAGCTCAGGCCCAGCCAGAGCATGCTGCTCATTCTTGGGAGTTACCAGTAGCTGCCCAGTGCTAGCCTCCAGCCCTGACCTGGAAATCTTTGAACAGGCTGCTGCTGGCACAGGAGTGGGGTGTGGGAGGTATGTGTGTGTGTGAGTGTAGAAGGCATGTTGAGCGACAGTCTCTGGCTCTGCCAGTCTGAGCTCCCAGGGCTCAGGCATTCAAGGGCTGGGACTGCCTGTACCTCAGAGTGTTTACCTGCTCATGCTTTCTATCTGGCTGAGCAGGACTCCTGTTAGCTGAGCATTAACACGGCTGGTTATTTAGCATCTAGCCTTTGCCTGTGAGCCAACACCACGTTCCAATAGACTCCTGGGGAAAGCCTTGTAGCCATCCAAGTAGAAGGAAAGTATTAATAAGTCAGATCTGACATATCAGAGATATGGTTAAGGTTAGACATCCTTGAACTAAGATAGGATTGGAGGGGTGGTGTTTGGTTTCAGACCCAGGGACAAGAGACCAAGGTGCATATTTGACAGATCAAAGCAGACCTGGCCTCCAGGTTCTCCCAGAACCCCCAAGTCCCTACCTGGCATACCCTACCCCAAACCCTTAGCTTTCCAGCCCAGGGGCTGTGCTGCCCTTCCCTCATAGGCACCTCCCTATATAATCCAGACATTTTGGTCTCCCTTCTCCTCCTTCTCTCTTACATGTACCCTTTTACTCTCTCTCTCTTTCCCCTCCTTCCCTCCCCATAGTGATTTCCCTGGCCTCCATCCTGCTGGAGCAGGTTCCCGATTAACCTGCATTTAATCTAATCTGGCTTGAACTGGCTCTCTTTACGGGCAGAGATCACTCTGAGGATTCAGGGCAACATCACTCCAAACCCTGGAGTCAAATGTCAAAGCTGAAGACACCCCACCCTCCCAAAAAAGTATCACAAAGTTAGAATGGTGGCAATTAAGAGAGAAAATTATTTTTAAAAATTAAAGGGCAAAAATTGGACTAGTGTCCAAATAACAGGACAGAACATAAAGGAGAGTTCACCCAAGACCTACTTCAAGAAAATGCCCTAGAACTTGAAGCATTCTAGATCTATGGGGCAGTAGGTAAATTAAAATAACCCAGATAAAGTATATTACTGTGAAATAGTAATGCTAGGATTTAGGGTTTAGAGGCCCTTGATGAAATCTGGGCTGAAATTTTATCCCCACTGTGAATCTTTAAAAGGCAGGACCAGGTGAGGCCAGGCAGGACCTTTAAGAGGTGGTTGCCTCGAAGATCTCCACCTTTCAAAATAGACCCGGCCCTTGGATCTCCTCATAGATTAGTAGGTGGTAGGAGGGTTTAGGGGACTTTTGGGATAACATTTGAAATGTAAATGAAGAAAATATCTAATAAAAATTGAAAAAAAAAGAAAAAGAAAATCCTCTGTCGTCCTGTCTCTTATACATAGCACTCCAGCCAGGGAGCCCCAGTCACTTGGGGGATCTCTAGCATAGAAAAGTGTTCCTCAGCCCCACCTGGGCTGTCAGTCATCCTTTGGTCCAGTGTATCTACACTACATAAGCTACTTTCCTGCTAGACAGCCAGCCACCTTCAGTTATCAGAAGGACGGTATTGGGATCACAGGGACTCCTACTTTTGTTAATTGTGATTCCCAAAGCCAGGGCAGCCATGCTGGCATTAACTGTGCCAGAGAAAAGCTGTAAAGTGCTTTAAAAGAAAAAAGGTGGAAGTTGTTCCAAGGACGAAAGCGCCCCAGGTGGGGCTGCTACAGACTGGCATGGCGTGTGGGGGCAGGTACTCAGTGCAGTGCTCCATGCCAGGGGAGTTAGGCATCTATGGGGGGTCATTGTCAACTCCCTCAGAGGGGAAGAGGGGCAGCTGTGTTAGCTGGGAACTTTAGGGGGACGGAAGTAGACGGAAAGTAACTTTTAAAGAGCCTAAAGGAAGGAAAGGAGAGAATGAAAGGGAGCTCACTTTTATCACTAATTCTATTCTACTGTAGGTACCATATTTGTATCAGAGCCAAGCAAAGGGGCTGGCTCTTATTCTCTGCCATCAGGTTGGCCAAGATGGCAAAGATTCACAAGTGCTGAACACTGAAGAGGTAGGAAGATGCTGTGACTCTCTTACTGGGTACATCTATCTATAAAGTGATCAAAAGGCCTGGCCAAGTCCAAGCCCAGAGGGCGGACAGCACTTCTTACTTAAGGTGGGTGTGACTTAAAGGTACTACTGAAGGCTAGGAGCTGGCTGGAGCCTGGGCCTGGGGGGCAGGGGCACATGGGGAAGGGGAGCAGGGGCTGGGAGTCAGAGGGGGCAGGGGGAGTGCTAGGGGCCCAGGGGATCAAGACCTGGGAGGCTAGGAATGGGGGAGGGGCCTGGGGGTCAGGGGTTTGGGGCTTAGGCAGGTTAAACCAGGGAACTGGAAGGGTGAGGCAGGAAAGAAAGAGTTGCAGACTTCCAAACCAACTTCTCCTGGCCCCAAACCAACCTCCCCTTGTACCTAATATTCTTACCTGATGCAGGGAGGCCCTGAGCAAAAAGGTGGTCTCCCTCTCGCAGAAGGAGCTGGCTAGTGGCTGCAGAGAGGTAAACAAGAAACAGGCAGGTTTACTTAATAAATAAGGAAGGGCAGGTGGTGGAGGAGGGGCCAGGAGGGCTGAGGCGGAAGGAGCTCATTACAACCTATGCACCAGACCCTCCTTAAAGCTTTTTCTCCACTGAGGAAGTGTACTGGATGGAGAGGCTGAGGTCCTGGGTACCCACAGTTTGGATAGTCACTGGCAGCAGAGTTCCAAAGTGGCCACTAAGAAACAGCCTTCTCCAACAGAGGCAGCAGGCTTGAGACTCGGCCCTAAACTGGTGCTCTAATGCTAGAGGGTGAAACTAAAAGTGGTCATGTGGGTACAGCAGGACTGACAGCTAGGGTGTGATTTGAGATGGCTTGGAGGAGGTGGGAAAAGACCAGGTGAACCTCGTCATTTATTTTTCCCACCCCAGGGAGGCCAGTAAAGAAGGGTCAGGGTGGAAACCGAGCTAATCTTTGAAGACTGGAGAAGGATCTGAGGTCTGAAGTGCAGGAGCTGGGTAATTCTGTTGGGCAACGAGGAACCTGCCTGACTCCATTTTGAAGGCCGGAGACATTATGCTGTATTGTTAAAAAATAAATTTCCATTTACTCTAAGAGCCAAGTTGCTGGTTTTGAGGCTATTTCCAGGAGTCTGACCTGCCCCCAACCCATGACCTTGACTTGTGTTTGAGAACACTTTAACCCTCTCCCCCAACCATTCTCCATAATTACGTGGTAACTACATGGTGTTTTTGCTGTTGATTTTTTTTTTTTTTGAGATTTTTCTGTATTTCCTTATTGCTTCATTGCCTCTCTTCTGTAAACCTGCTTTGCAGCTACTTGTGATTTTACTCCTTAAAAGAGGCCCAAGAAATGGACTTGGGACTATTCTCTTTAACTTAGGGGACAGTTGCTGGCCAGCTCTTGGGTGCACCCCAATAAAATCAAGCTTGCTTCAAACTTAGCTCAAAATTGTGATGATGATCTCGTTTCTTGCTCAGTGGGATTACATGGGTCAAGGGCAGAGGGGAACCTAGCTGCCCAGGCCCTAAGGAAGGAAAGAGGAGAGACAGGGTCACTGGATCAGGTAGGTAGGTAAGTGGTCCCACCTGCCACAGTACTGGGGCTAGGGGAGTTTTGATGAGAACAGGTGAGCTTGGGTTTGAGTTTCCAGGGTGAGGCTGTGATTTGTCCTGCAGGGCCAGTGTTAGAAATGCCCAGGAGGCTTAGATAGTGCCATGGACCAGCAAGGCTTCTGGTCATAGGGAGAAGGAGGCTCTGCCAAGGTACAGACCTGTCCTGTTTCCCAGCTGCTGGGACAGGAGGAGGATGCACTCATAGAGTGAGGCCCTCCTGTGCCTGCTTTCCAATTGTTGAACTGAGATAACCTCAGGGTTCCATCATTGCTTGTGGAACTCTTGATGAGGACTAGAACGGAGATAACCTTCAGGGTTCCATCATTTGCTTGTGGAACTCTTGATGAGGACTATAACTGAGATAACCTTCAGGGTTCCATCATTGCTTGTGGAACTCTTGATGAGGACTAGAACTGAGATAACCTTCAGGGTTCCACCATTGCTTGTGGAACTCTTGATGAGGACTAGAACTGAGATAACCTTCAGGGTTCCATCATTTGCTTGTGGAACTCTTGATGAGGACTATTCCAAACGGCAGGTGTGTTTAAAAGCATCTTTCATGGTGACTCTGGGTTTGCCCGATTTTTCTGCATTCTCGTAGCTTTTAACTAACATGTTTTGAAGCCAATTATTTATATAGTAATGGCTAGGCACCACTCCCCATACTTTCCAATTGGAACACATTTAATCAATGCACAGCACTCTAACAATAGGAGACCAGTTCGCAAAATTATACAGTGAGGATTTTTGAAAAAAAATGTAATAAAAGTTTATTGATTTACAAGGAAAATGGCTCACGTTATGTTATGAAATGAGAAAAGCAAGCTACTCCGCAATTAGGCAGGTTGACTGAGTGTGTGGTGGAAAGACTATCTATGCACAAAACAAGATCTGAGCTGTGCATGCCCCGGTGGTGACATGGTGACCCCTGAGTGCTAGAACAACGGGAGATTATGCGTGGCAATTATATGCATGCACACTTTCTGCTTTCTGATAGCAAAGATATATGAGTTTGGTAATAGAAGATAAATTATCTGATAAGGATCCTGTTATTTAAAATAGGAACTGAAAAACAGCAGATAAAAGCCCTGAAGATTCTGCTTGGTGAATAGTGAGATGTTCAGCAGAAGGAGGCAAAGCCAGCTGTTGGGACAGAGTTCGAATCTGATGGGTGGAGAAGGACAGTTCAAAAGGTAAAGATCTCATTGTGGGTGGACTTGTCAACCTGGCCAGGGCACTGCGTTGTAGGTCTGTGCGGGTGTTTCCAGAGTCACCGTCCCCAAAGCTCTGCCTGATGGACTCACAGCAGCCATACTACTGGGGAGAAGGCACGCCTGACTACAGAAGTGTGTCTCTGAGACATGACATTAGGGCTGTTTCTCGTCTCCATCTTGTTACCACCATGAGTTTAGCTGCTCCGTTTCCAGGCTCAGCTTTGCTGTGTGGACTGGCCCTTCTGAACCACGAACACAAACAAACTCTTTCCCAGCTGTGTGGTTTCTGTCAGGTATTTTGTCCCAGGGATAAAGAAAGTAACTAACACAGGGCCAATAACATGGCTCTGTGGGTAAGGAAGGGTGCTTGCTGCCAAGGCTAACCACCTGAGATCAATCCCCAGGACCCACGTGGTGAAAGGAGAGAATTGGCCCTGCTAAGTTCATGCACACCCTGGCAGACAAGTGTGACTGATTCAGAAAACCATGAAGTATTTTTTTTTTAAAGATTTATTTTATTTATTATATGTAAGTACACTGTAGCTGTCTTCAGACACTCCAGAAGAGGGAGCCAGATCTCGTTACAGATGGTTGTGAGCCACCATATGGTTGCTGGGATTTGAACTTATCACCTTCGGAAGAGCAGTCGGGTGCTCTTACCCGCTGAGCCATCTCACCAGCCCAACCATGAAGTATTTTAAAGTAACAAATACAGGCACCAGAGTAGAGACATCCTCCAGCCTCAAGTAATTTTAGTACATCACTTAGCTTAGAGGGCTTGTGAAGAGGGCTGAAACACACACACACACACACACACACCCTCTCTCTCACACACACACAGAGAGAGAGAGAGAGAGAGAGAGAGAGAGAGAGAGAGAAGGGGGTTGGGTGGGGAAGGGGAATGGGAGGGAGAGGGAGGAAGAGGGGGTAAAGAGGGGGGAGAGAGAGCACGCTTTTGAGTCTGCAGGTTTTGAGTCTGCAGGTTTAAGACAGGAAGTTGGTTTTGCTTGCTTGATTTTTTTTTTTTTAAGATTTAAGTATCTGAGTACACTATAGCTGTCTTCAGACACACCAGAAGAGGGCATCAGATCCCATTATAGATGGTTGTGAGCCACCATGTGGTTGCTGGGACTTGAACTCAGCCCTGCTGAGCCGTCTCTCCAGTTCCCAGGAGGCTGGTTTTGAGCAAGTTCTCAGTTAATGCTGAGACTGCTCCTTGAGAACCAATCATGCTCTGGAAGCCACAGCTGTGCCTGGAAGAGATCGTTTCACACAGTAGGGCTATTACCCAGCTCCTCTTAAGAGTGTTAGAAAGAATCCACAAAACCACCTGGGAGCAGAGCTTTCTGCAGAGCACTCTTGAGACAGGATCCCACTCCCACCTTGAGCCCATGCTCTCACCCCTACAGCCTCACTTCCTGCCATGGCCCCTCAGAGATCTTCCCCTCTGCATTATTACCTTGATAAAATTAACTGTAACCATCTCCTGGTACCATTGACTGGGTTCAGTTCAGCTTTGTGTTGCTTCATGAAACAAACAACTCAGGTTTAAGTAACAAACACACAAATGGCCACTGCCAATAACACCTGTGACAAGAAACGGTAAGAGCAATGACTGACAAGTCCCCGCAGCTGTGCAATCAGGCCTGGGTCACCATCTGAGAGCCCTGCCACTGCTCACGTAGTGAAGAGGTACCTGCCACGGCTGACTCTGGATGTGGCCAGTGGCTGGCGACTACTCTGGTTTATTCAAATCCCTGCGCTCGCTCTCTTTCTTTCCTAGGCTGGTTTTATTATTTATATTTTTCCTAGAAAGTTGCCCATTTCATTAAGCATTTAGAGAATAATGATTATAATTATGTGTGACACGGTCTTACGATTTAAAAATCTCTTTCGAAGTTAAATCCCACTTCTCTGTGGTATGAATTCACGAGCTCCTTCCCACCCATCTCCTTCTCTGGCTCACTTTCTTTCCAGGATTGGCCAGCAGCCAACTTTGTGAATCTCAAAAAAAAGGAGGGATTTTATTGATAAATACTAACAAAAAATATTTTTAAAATGCAAAGTGACTTCTGCTTCTCAATGTACTAATTTCTCCTGTCTTCAGGTTTTGGTTATTTTGGTTTGTTTTGGTTGCTCTTCACCTAGAATTTGGGTTTCCTGACTTGGTTGCCTATTTTCTTTTTTTATTATGAGGTATCTCAGCACACCTGAAAAGCACCGAGAACAAGATAATAAGTACCTACCCCGCTAGTGTGGCAAGTTGCACAGACGTGTAGCCTGCCACACCGACTCCAGCGTAGAGGAGTCTCGCGAGTGTCTCTAGGCCGTGCGGAGACTTGTTTTGCACATGTTAAAGTTTGTGTTATCACACTCCACATCTCACTTTGTAACTGTTTTTCCATCCACATGTTTCTGAGATCCAACCTCGCTGGTAAGCTCACTCCTGTTCCCAGCTATGTGAGTGAGGTACCTGGGTTTATGTGTGGAAAATCAGCTCCTGGCTGATGACTGCCTGGGTGGCTGGGTGACATGCTGCTCCCTGTTCCCTTTTCATGGTCACTGTCGCCCCTTGTGTTGTGTTGTAAGGACGATGGGTCTGGAGTAGCAGCTTGTCATGCTACATGTATGTACATATGTCTGTGCACATGAGTATAATGCCAGAAAAAGTGGTGGATCCCCTGGACCAGCGTTAAAGTTAGTTATGAACTATTTGACGTGGGTGCTGGGAACTGAACTCAGCCCTCTTAAAGAGCAGCAAGCTCTCTTAACCACTGAAGCCACCTCTCCAGTCTTTGACATTTTAAAGTGTATTTCCTGATGGTTGGTTATTGTTGTTGTTGTCTTATTTTTGTGTGTGTACATATGTCAGGGTGTGCTAATTTTGTGTGAGAGCAGAGTCTCTTGTTGTTTGCCTCTGTGAAGTCCAGTCTAGTTGGCCTGAGAGTGTCCAGTGACTCTCCTGTTTCTGGTTCCTACATCCCCACATGTGCTAGAGTCACAGATGGTCACCCCCACACCCTGTTTGACATTGGTTCCAGGACTTGCAACTTACATCCTCAAACCTGCATGGCAAGTGCTATGCCCAGCCAGCCATCTTGCCACCCCCCTCCTCCTCTGAGTCTTCATGAACATCACCATGAACTCACACGCTTGTGATGTCATTTCACCCTCTCACGGTCTTGGTCACCTTTTAATTCAGATTTGTCTTTTTCCTACCACTGTAGATGTGATACTCCATTTTAAAAGCCACAGCTTATTCTCCATTAGCTGTGAACCTCTTTCTTCTGTGGCCTGGAGGTTTGCTTTGACTTTTATTATCTTCAATTATTCAACATGTATTTATTTAGTGTTGGGAGGGAGCAGGTGTCGTGCCGTGGGGATCAGGAGATAACTTGTGAGAGTTGGCTCTCTTCTTTTATCATACAGGTTCTGGGGAATCAGACTCAGACCACGGAGGTGATGGTGTCTTTACCCACCGAGCCAGCCTCTAAATTTGAGTATTGCTTCTTTTAATTTTATACATTTCTCTCTCTCTCTCTCTCTCTCTCTTTTTTTTTTGTATTATGGGCTTCATTTTCTCTTGTTCTGTGACTTCACCTACCACTTCAGAGAGAAGGCAGAGGACTTTAGAAGTTCTTGAAGGTTTGTCCTCCTGATACATACGCGGACTCTCTAACTCCAACCGAGTGCCAACAATGTGTTTCGGGCTTCACACCAACCCCCCGAGTCAGCATCAGACACCAGCTTTAAAGACTCCAACTCCAAAGCTTACCCTTTCTTCAGATGTCGGCTGATGAGAGGCCTGGAATACTCACACTTCTGCCGGCTTCCTACAAAGTTGGGGGTTCCCTTAATGTTCCTCCTCAGTTTCAATAACATGGTAATGTGATTCAGGACCTCAGGAAAAGCCAAGAGTGGAAGTGGCTGGGCATGGAGGAAGTCAGTGGTGCAGAAGGACCCAGGGCCCCACTACTCCCTTCAAGACCACTCTACTGGTCACCTAACTTCCTCCCAAGGGCTTCGTTCCCTTTGCAATAGCAAGGCAGGCAGGCAACCAAGCCTTCAGCAAATGGCCTCTGAGAGACTTTAAAGTCTTATCTGTCACATTCCCTAAGCCCTGGTGTCCCGGGTGTAAGGAAGCTTCGCTGACTAGGTGTGAGTGATTAGCATTCTTGACTCTCCCCTTCCCAAGGTCAGGGCTGGAGTCACAGAACTAATCTACTCTGTCCATACCTCAGCCTTCCTGGTGACCAACCCCTGACCCTGAATCTATGTGCGGACCCCTTTCATCAACATTCCATTCGCACCGAAGAGGACACTGCTGACATAGATTCCTGGGATTTCCTGAGTGGTGTACCAGGCTCTCAGGATGAGGGCCAGTGCTTACTTCCCTTCTGTGTTGAACAGCTCATTGCGAAATCACTGAGCTGCAATCCTCTTCAATCTCCCTTCCCTCGAGCTATGGCAGGCAAGCAAGCAAGTCTCCCATCAACTGGTTTTCTACTTGAGCCTTAGACCCTGGCATTTAGTCAGTCCGACTAGGTACAAGGTATATAGATTCTTGCCTAATCCTAATTCTGGGTGTTTCTTATGAGGGAGTTTTCAGATGAAACTTAACTTTAACTTGGTGGACTGAGTAAAGTCTTTGGCCTCTATTCTACGTGGGGGTCTCAGCATATCCACTGAGAACTCCTGAGGATGAGAGAATATTTCTGGTCTGCCTATCTTTAAACCACAATACTGGCTTCCCCCCCGCCCCCCCCCCCAGCACCATTGGCCTTAACTGAGACATCTCTTCTGGGTCTGCCAATCTTGACCACTTTCTGGGTTTTGAGCTGCTACTCACAGACACAGCCTGAAGGTCTTGGGATGTACTCCCCTTCATAACTGAGAGCTAATTCCCTTCAGCATACACAGCAGTATTGCTCAGTGATGGGGGTATGTTCTGAGGAATGAGGCAGCTGATTGTTGTTGTATGAACCTTACAGTGCAGGCGTGCTTACCCAGGTCCTGACAAAAGGGCCTATTGTATCCTGAGGATCAGTGGCATACTGTATATTAGATACTGTCAAGTATATTGTTTTCTCTCTCTCTCTCTCTCTCTCTCTCTTTCTCTCTCTCTCTCTCTCTCTCTCTCTCTCTCTCTCTCTCTCTCTCCCTCCCTCCCTCCCTCCCTCCCCCTCCCCGCCCTTCTATTTCCCTGGAGAACTCAGCTAGCCCCATGGTTATTACAGGATTAGCCTAAAACAGCGTACTAATCCAATAATCAAATCTGAGCTACTTGAAATATCTAGGACTCGACCTGCACATATGGAGAATATACATTCTTTTAACACCTAGAATTTCAGAGGGAGGTTTGGGACCATTTATAGGCCACACAGGAAGCCTTACCTTTTTCTACTGACTTACCACTACCCATCATAATGTGATAAATTAGAACTTGATGAAGGAAAGGCTCCTTCATCCAATAGCCTTTAGTTAAAGAGGGAGAGACTCAGGGCTGGAGAAACTGCTCAGTGGTCAAGTGCACTTTAGCCCTGGAAGAGAACTTGGTGAGTTCCCAGCACCCATATTGGGCAGCTTACAATAACTGCCTGTAACTCCATCTCCATGGGATCTGATGCTTCCTCTGTCCTCTGTGAGCAACTGCGTGTACGTGGTGCACATGCCAGCACATACACATGTGTGTAAATAAAAAACTAAAAACCAGAGTGGAAATAGAGACTTTTCCCAACCGGTCATAGTACTGAGAATATGTGACTATTGCATGTTCAGGCATATATAGAACAACTTATCAACCTTTCCCCTCAGTGACATCACAAGAACATCATGGCAGAGGGGATAGAAAGGACGTGAGTACTGGAGAATGGAAGGAGAGCTGTGAAGAGCTGTCCTCAAGGCGTGACATGGTCACAGCACTGCTGACCTTCCAGCAGTTGTGCTAGCTGCAAAAGACCACAAGATCAAACCCACCAGTTCAGTCAACGTGCCAGAGCTGTAGGAAGTAGGCTAGTTAAAAAGGGATTGGGTAGATGGACATGAAGGGGTAGGGGATGTGTTAGGGGCGCTGGAGGGAGTGGGGGGAAGACTTGGGAGTGGGTGTGATAGACACATTGTTTACATGTATGAATTCATCAAAGAATAAATGATTATTCTACTTGAGAAAGAAAAAGTTAAAAATAACATAAACTTCTGAACTTTCACATTAATACTATTGGAAGTTAAAAAGATACAGTGGTACAGCCACTTAGAGGGGAAAGTTGGTGGGTGAGGACACCTCCCCTTGGAGAACTGAGTGCCACAATGAGCAAGGCTTATCCTTGGTGACTGAAAAGAGTGAACTGAACAAGCAGGCGACCTGAACTGTTTCCTGTGTGTCTCTGGGATGGTCCCTGAAGCCAAAAGTCTTAGGGGATGGTTTACAGCTCAGATCCTGACACCTGTGGTCAATACGCGGACGCTGAGGTAAGGGAATGTGACCCAGAGCAGGGAGAACTGCTTTACCTCAAAGTGGAAATCACTGGGGAGCAGAGCGAAGGATTTCTACTCAGCAAAGGTCCGACAACAGACCAGCTGGTGAAGGACACTCCCAGCGCTGCCTGAAATGGAAAAGCCTGGTGTCCATCGTCCAACGTGTCCCTGCAGACACCGCTCTGCAAAGTCAAAAGGAGAAAGATCACAGTGCTCTTAGGAAAAGCGATGGAACAGACAGAAAGATAAAGGGAAGGAGATGAAGGGCTGGAACAGACACAGATAAAACCCCAGAAGCTGGCAAATAGGAAAAGTGGAATGGTTTATTGGTTAAAGTGTAAGTTAAGGCAACCGGGCATCACTTTAACCCACTGGATGTCAAAAAACTAAAAGTATGGATATGTCAGGCACTGACCTGGCTCATGGCAGGGTGGGGAGGCTTGGAGGGTTCACCCCTTGATGACCAATGGGGGCTTCTACAAGTTACATGTGTGTACACACTCAATAGCTAGCTCTTAGACCCAGCAAAATGAAGCCGCTCAGGTCCTGTAAGGAGCTAGGAGCCGCTGATAGGACCACCTTAGAATGCTTAGATCAGAAAGCTCATGTGTACAAAACAAGCTGGCAATACATCATTTCCATGGTAGAAGCCACAGCAACATGGAAGGATCAAAGGACATCCCAGCAAGACATGGAAAGTCAGGGAGAGTCCTTGAGCTGTTAGTTGCAGAATTAGAGCTGCCTTTAAAAATGTTTTATTACATTTATTTGTGGGGGTCAGAAGACAACCTGTAAGGGTTGGGTCTCTTTCCAACATGTAGGTACCAGGGATAGGTCTCAGGTCTTCAGGTTTTGCAAGCACCTTTCTCCACTGAGCCAATGCACCAGTCCCAGAGATTCCTTTTGATCTGACCCTAAGGGTGAGTGAAAACATGAAGGCCTCTGACCCTGGGGTATACCTCACTAGAAGCTGGAGTCAGAATACTACAGATCAGCAGAGAGATGAGAGCCCCTTGAGGCTAAAGTCAAGAGTGACCATGCAGCAGAAGAAGATGGAGCACATGCCACACAGAGCTGAGATGCCCGTTGTCCCTCCACCATGTACACTGTGGCCAGAGGCTTACACCAGAGCCTCGGGGCTTCCTGGGAATACCCAAATCATCTTTTCTTGTTTGTCCCCCAAGACAACTGTAGCTACCTCTCCCAGAATTGCAGGGCTCCAATGCTGTAAAAACATATAGCAAAGTCCCCATACCCAGGGCATGTTTGTCAGCAGGGTGGGGACAGGAACAGAGCTAGGAGAGGGTGGACATTTTTCTGTAGAAGAATTTTAATTCAACCACATGGCTGTTCTGGCAAAGGATCACATCCAAAGACCATCTAGGTCTGTGTGATCTGGCTGGAATGCGGACATACCACCTACCTTTAATCCCTCTGGCTAGAATACAGACATTCCTTTATTACACACCTTTAACACCAAACACTGAAGGTAAAGTTAGTTTGTAGAAGGAATCAGCCATGCTTCAAAGTGACATCTAATTGAGGGGCAGACAAAGTGATGAATCAGGATAATTTGACAGAATGAGTCAGAGACAGGATACACCCAATTCTCATGAGAATAGAGGGAAAAGAGAGCAGGGCAGAGAGAGAGGGACTGAGGGGGAGAGGGAGAGGTTAGATGGGGAGGAGAGGA